>JAJSRW010001814.1:0-100532 GCA_022414725.1 Microglena sp. YARC | reverse complement strand
TGGATGGCCTATGACTCTTTTTCATGGGCATTAACATAAAGGTGACTCCAGGTACCTTCTTGGGCCCTCTGGGCATTCACATAAGGTACCGCGAGTATTACCATTACCATAGGCAGCCACTCTTTGACTTGTGAGCTGCTAAGGTAATAACTTGGCAAGTCTTGTCTTGGGCAAGCCTTTCAAGAACCTTTAGGGCCCCTGCTCACCTGTATCTGGGCATTCAAGTACCTTAATGGCCTATGACTCTTTTTATGGGCAAATAAATTAAGGTACTCCGGGTTACCTTTTACATGGCCTATTACTCTGGGCATTAAATTAAGGTACCCGCGAAGTATTACCATAGGGGCAGCTTCTCTTTTACTATTAGCGCCATATGTATTGGTATGGTATACTTGGCAAGCTTGTCTTGGGCAGCCTTGACTTTCTTTTCCCTTTCCGTTAGCTGCTATGGATGGTAAGACTTGAAGGATTACCTTCGCAAAGTGGGCCCCCTTCCCCTTCCCTCCCTTCAATTTAATGCCCCTATACCTAGAGGTAGGGTAGGTAGGGGTCCCACTTCAAGCTTAGGCAGCTACAAGAAAGCTTGCCAAGACTTGCGAGTACCTTTATTTTATGCCCCCAGGTACAGGGAATAGGCCCTAAGTACTTGGAATGCCCATAAAAGGAGCTTCATAGGCCCTAAAGCTACCTGGCAGTACCGTTCAAGTACCTTAATGCCCTCTGTAATATGAGGCATTAAATAAAGTACTTGCGAGAACCTTCAAGTACCTAATGGGCCTATTTACTCTGGGCATCAACGGTACTCCGCCAACAGATAGTGGGGCCTCCTGGACCCTTGGGTAGTTTGTAGGGAGGGTCCCACTTGATATTAGGCAGCTTTTAAGTAGGCTGCCTAAGGCTTGATTAATGCCCAGGGTAATTGCCATCAAGAGGACCCCTACGGTATAGGGCCCAACTTGCGAGTACCGCGCCCAGATACAGGGCATTAGTACTGAAAGGTACTGAATAAAAGAAAACTGCCTAATAATCGCGGGTACCTCCCAAGGTCTTTTAGGGCCCTCTGGGCATTCAATAAAGGTACTTGCGAGCCTTCAAAGACCGTCAAGTGGGACCCCTCCCTCACCCTAGAGTAAGGGCATAGATAAAAGGGGCCCTACTTTGCAGTACCGCCCAGGCTACAGGGCATGAAGGTATAGAATTGCCCCGTGTATCTGGGGCTATGAAGGTACTCGCAAGTGGGCTCCCTTTCCCCCTTCCCTTCCCGTTTACATGGCCCCTTATCCATCCGTAGCGTAGGGTAGGGTCGGGAGGGGTCCCACTTGATATTAGGCAGCTTTTCTTGCACTTTAGCTGCCTAAATAATATAATATAAGGCTTGATTTTATGCCCATATAAAACAGATTAGGTGGCCTAAAGTTACTTGGAAAGTTAAAAATATGATTTTATGCCAGATTTTTTATGAAAATAGGAATACCAAGTAACTTTACAGTACCTTCAAGTACCTTTCTTTAGGGCCCCTGTATCTTGTATATGTATATGATCTTTTATGGTGCATCAAGTACCTTCAAGTCTTAGGCAGGTAAAAGGTAAAGCTGACCAAGACTTTGCCGAGTACCTTTCAAGCTACCTTTATGGCCGTTATTCCTCTGGCGTACTCGCAAGTCTTACCATGGGCAGCCTTTATTTTTAGCTGTGCCTTAAGACTTATTATGCCCATATACAGAGGGCCATGAAGGGTACTTGATGGCCTATACCCCTGGGCCATCAAGTGGGACCCCTCCCTCGGGGATTAGATAAAAGGGGCCACTTGGCCAAGTATTTAGGCAGCTAAGAAGAAAAGCGCCTAATATTATCACTCGCAAGACCTTAATGCCCAGAGGAATAGGCCATTTAGGTACTTGGAGTACCGCCAGAGGTAATAGGCCATTAACGGTTACTTTGAAAGGTACTCGCAAGTCTTGGCAGCCTTTCTTCAAGTACCTTTATGCCTATTTCCCCCTGTACCTGGGCATTAAAGTACCTTTGAGGCCCTGGTATCCTGTATCTGGGCATTTTAAATTAACGGACTCGCCAAGTGGGCCCCTTTATCTAATGCCCCTTATCCTAGGGTAGGGAGGGTCCCACTTGATGGCCTCTGATCTCTGGGACATAAAGGTACTCCAGGACCTTTATTGCCCTCCTGGGCGTACCCGCGAGTATTACCATAGCAGCTTTTTATTTTATTTTAGCTGCCATAATACTTTTGGCAAAGTCTTTGGGCAGTCCCTCTTTTACTCTTAGCTGCCTAAGACTTGAAGGTACTCCACTTACCTTTATGGGCCTAATTATCTGGGCATTAAATAAAGGGCTGCCTAAGGCAAGACTTTCGCCAAGTATTACCAAGCAGCTAAAGGAAAGAAAAGCTGCCTAATACTTGCAGGTACCTTAGGGCCTATGAACCTTTTATGGGCATTCCAAGTACTTAATGGCCCCCTGTATCTGTATTCTGGCTTAAGGTACTCGCAAAGTCTTTATATATAGGCAGCTTTCTATAGCGCCTATGGTATGGTATTGGTATGTAAGACTTGAAGTGGGACCCCTACCTACCCTACCCTACCCTACCCTACCCTAACCCTACCCTAACCCTACCGTACCCTACCCTACCCTACCCTACCCTAGGAACAGGATAAGGGCATTAAATTAAGGGGGGGCATTACAAAAAGGGGCCCACTTGCGTGTACCTTAATGCCCAGATAACAGATAAGGGGCCCTCAAGGTACTTGAAGAAAGAAAAGCTGCCTTTAAGACTAAGGACTCGCCAAGTATTACCATAAGGAACAGCTAAAATAAAGCGCCTGAATACTCGCGGGTACCTTCAAAGTACCTTCTGGGCCTCTTGGGCATTAAGTTACTTGCGACCTTCAAGTACCTTTTGGGCCCCTCTGGGCATTAAGGTACTCGCAAGTTAAGTGGCCCCTTCCCTTCCCTTTTTGTAATGCCCTTATCCTAGGGGAGGGATATAGAGGTGGAGGGAGGGCGAGGCCTTCCGGTCTCCACTTTTATTAGGCAGCTTTTTCTTTCTTACTTTAGCTTGCTAATATAATCATTTAATTATAAGGCTTGATCTGAATGCCATGTACAGGGGCCATATAAGGTACTATGGTTAGAGGTAGGGGCCTTATGGGTATAGCATAGTTATACCGCCTATGTCTATGTCTACGGCGGCACATAGCTTAGGGCATTCTTCATTAAGGTACCCGCGAGGATTACCCATCCATAGGCAGCTTTTTTCTTTATTCACAGATCCTTAATGCCTATTCCACCTGGCATTCAAGTACCCTTCCAATTACCTTCATGCCCCGTAGTCTGTATTCTGTATCTGGGCATTCAAGCTTCAATATTATATTAGGCAGCTAAAGTAAAAGAGAAAAGACTGCCTTAATATCAAGTGGGACCCCTCCCCCTCCCTAGGGGCCCAGGAGGGCCCATCTTGCGGGAGTACCTTCATTTATGCCCAGGAGTTAATTAGGCCATCTCAAGTGCGGACCCCTACGAAGGGAAGGGAAGGGGCACCACTTGCCGAGTACCGCCAGAGGGCCCTAAGGTACTTGAAAGGTACTGAAGGCTCGCAAGTAACCTTTAATTGAATGCCCAGAGAATAGGCCATAAGGTACTTGAAGGTACTCGCAAGTGGGCCCTTCCCTTTTGTAATGCCCTTATCCTATCCTAGGGTAGGGGGAGGGGTCCCACTTGATGCCCTCTGTATCTGGGGCGGTACTCCAGGTACCTTTATGGCCTATTACTCTTGGCATTCAAAGTGGGACCCCTCCCTACCCTAGGGGTCCAGATTTACAGGCGCCACTTGCGTAGCTACGGCCCCTTGAGGGGCCATTTAAGTACTATGAACGGTACCCTCGAAGTATTACCATAGCCAGCCCCTTTGACTTTAGCTCCTATGGTAATAACTTGGGCAAGTTAAGTGGGCCCCTTCCCTTTTGTAAATGCCCCTATCCTAGGGTAGGGAAGGGGCCCCACTTGAAAGAAGTGATTTTACTTTCGATCATTACAATTACTGTTCCTGTATTTACTTTGCGCTAGCTTTCTTTACACTTCGCCAGAACGTCCAATTTATGGCTTCTATCAACGTCGTTTCGCTCCTCATGTTTCTGGTATTGGAGGGTTTACCAACCTTTTTGAGATGTCTTCAAATTGGGTCAAAGAACCTATTTTACCCGAATTAAGTGCATTCAGGGCCTTTGTGCTGCACCAATGATAGTTTTAATCTTAAGTCAAAATTTCTTGATGGTATCTTTATTTTCGGATGCCACGTTTTCAAGGACTTGTCTTATTAGCCATATAGTCCACTGGCTGTCCATATGGTGTCCTATTGGCGGATGAGCTTCTCCATATACTCAAAATAGCATTCTGCTAGCGTTGTTTACGTTCTCCTACAACTTAAGTTTGGTGCAGCTTTATTAAGTCATTGCCTCTCTTGTAATGATCGGGATATACGGGGGTATGAAATGTTAAACTTTTGCTAGACGCGGCCCAACGACGTACAGTTTCATTTATTACCCTGTTGTATATATATATATATAATTTGCAGTGTGCATGAAACGAACGTGTACCTTTTGATCTACCGGAAGCTGAAGCTGAGTTAGGTTGGGGTTATAATTGTTGAGTATTCGCGTTTGGGTTTTGCCTTATCTTTATTGCTGAATATGCTAATATGCCGTCATGAGCTGCATTAGCTAGTATTTATTTTCGTTAGGTGGATTCTCCGCGTTAAAATTAAACCGCTTATTTTATGGGTTTGTTTTGAACGCGCGGTTCTTTACCTCGTTATCGTTATGACCCCAATTTATGCGATTGGGCTGAAAAGCATACTTGCCACTTAGTTTAGCTCTTCTTTGGGCTAAACGCCAGCTTTGACTCTTTTAAATAGTTTTTAATTCTAACATATAGTTATAAAATAACACCGACTATTACTATGACTATTGACTATGACTATGACTATTACTTATGACTATGACTATGGATATGACTATTACTATTATATACTATACTATTTTACTGATTACTATTACTATTACTATTACTATTATATACTATTACTTCATTACTATACTATTACTATTACTATTTACTATTACTATTACTATTACTATATACTATTACTATTACTATTACTATGACTATGACTATGACTATTAGCTATTACTATACTGTAACACCTATTTGTACCCAAGTGGCCCCTTTGGGGCCTCTTGCCAAGTCTTGGGCAGCCTGTAATCAAGCGGACCCCTCCGAAGGGGCCCACTTGCCAAGTATGGAATGATTCAGCCTTTTTTCTTTTAGCTGCCTATACTCGCGGGTACCTTCAATGTACCTTTCAAGTACCTTTATTTTTATTGGCCCCTGTACTCTGTATCTGGGTAAGCTAGTACCCTTAATTGAATGCCCCTAGGAATAGGCGTAACTAGCTAGTGGCCCCCTTATACTTATACCCAAAGCCAAGGGGTATAAGGGGCATTAAATAAAGTACTCGCAAAGTGGGGCCCCTTCCCTTCCCTTCCCTTCGGTAGGGGTCCCACTTGATGGCCCCTGTATCTGTACTCTTTATGGGCATTAAATTAAGGTACTCGCAAGTGGGCCCCTCCCCCTTACCTAGGGAGGGGAGGGGTCCCACTTGAATGCGCCAGAGGAATAGGCCATTAAGGTTTACCTGGAGTACCTTAATGCCCATAAAAGATTACAGGTACAGTAAAAAACGGGCCATTCATTAAGGTACTTGAAAGGTACTTGAAGGTACTTGGAGCTAGTCCGCCTATACCTTATGGCGGCTACTAGCTTACCCAGAGACAGATACAGGGGAATTGGCCATCCAAGTACCTTTCCTTTAGGGCCCCTGTATCTGTATCTGTACCTGGGCATTCAAGTGGGACCCCTCCCTAGGGTAAGGGGAGGGGCCCACTTGCGAGTACCTTGATGCCCATTTAAGATACAGGGGCATTTTCAATTAAGTACTAGCTCTCAAGGTACTCGCAAGTGGGCTCCTCCCCCTTAATCTAATGCCCCTTATCCTAGGGTAGGGTAGGGTAGGGTAGGGTAGGGTAGGGTAGGTAGGGGTCCCACTTAAAAGTCTTACCTAGGCAGCTAGCAATAAGGCTGCCCAAGACTTGCGAGTACCTTCAAGTACCTTTCAAGTACCTTCTAGTACCTTAATGAATGCCCAAAACTGTATCCTGGAGCCCGGTACCTGCCCGCAAAGTGGGCCCTTTATGCACCCTTACCCTAGGGTAGGTAGGGGTCCCACTTGAATGCCTCTGGGTAAGCTAGTACGCCCTAGAAAGGCGTAACAGCTAGTGGGCCCCCCTATATACTTATCCCCCAAACAAGGGTATCAAGTGGACCCCTCCACTACCCTAGGGGTCCAGATACAGAGGGGCCCACTTGCGAGTACCTTGATGCCCAGGTACAGGGGCATTAAGGTACTTGAAGGGGCATTATAGAAAGGTACTCGCAAGTTGGGCCCCTCCCCTTACCGTAGGGGTCCCACTTGATGGCCCCTGTATCTGTACCTTTAATGGGCAGTATAAATTAAGGTACTCGCAACGCGGGGCCCTCTGTATCTGGAACCCCTAGGGTAGGTAGGGGGGGGTTTTAAAGGGAGGGGTCCCACTTGAATGCCCAGAGGAATAGGCCATAAAATGAAAGGGGGTACTTGGAATGGCCCGTATCAATAGGCGGACTAGCTCCAAGTACCGTTAATGAATGGCCCTATACCTCTGGGTAAGCTAGTACCTTTATTTTATGCCCCTTCAAGTACCTTTCTTAATGGCCCCTGTATCTGTATCTTTTATGGGCATTAAGGTACTCCGGGTAGCCTTAATGGCCTATGACTCTTTTATGGGCATTCAATCAAGCCTTATATGAGGCAGCTAAAGTAAAAGAAGGGCTGCCTAATATAATACGTATAAGGGCTTCGCAAGTCAAGTACCTTTTCAAGTTACCTTAATGCCCTCTGGCGGTACTCGCAAGTCTTGGCAGCCTTTAGCTGCCTAAGACTTGATTTAATGCCCAGAGGAATAGGCCATAAAATAAAGGTACTTGAAGGTACTTGCGACGTATTACCATACATAGGCAGGCTTTGATTTCTTTTATTTCAAAGTACCTTAATGGCCTATTCCCCTGTATCTGTACCTTTTATGGGCATTAAATAAAGCCTTATATTATATTAGGCAGCTCAAGGAAAAGGAAAGAAAAGCTGCTAATATCAAGTGGACCCCTCCCTCCCTAGGGGGCATTAGATAAAGGGAAGGGGCCCACTTGCGAGTACCTTATTTAATGGCCCATAAAAGATACAGGGCCATCAAGTGGGACCCCTACCGAAGGGAAGGTACTTTAAGGGAAGGAAGGGAAGGGAATGGTACTTTAAGGGAAGGGAAGGGAAGGGAAGGAAAGGGGCCCACTTGCGAGTAACCTTTATTTCAAAGTACCTTTATTTTATGGCTTATACTCTTTTATGGGCATTAAATCAAGTCTTAGGCAGCTAAAGGTAAAGCTGCCAAGACTTGCGCAGTACCGCGCCCAGATACAGAGGGACCATCAAGTGGGACCCCTCCCGACCCTAGGGGGCATAAAGGGCCCAAAAACTTGCGAGTACCCGCCCATAAAAGAGAACGGCATTTAAGGTACTTGAAAGGTACTTGAAAGGTACTTGAAAGGTACTCTGCGAGCCTTCAGTACCTTTATGGGCCCTCTGGGCATAAAGGTACTCGCAAGTGGGCCCCTTTATGCCCCCTAGGGAGGGGTCCCACTTGATTTAGGCAGACCCTTCTTTTAACTTTAGTGGCTGCCTGCCTATATAAGGCTTGATTTAATGCCATAAAAGGTACAGATACAGGGGCCGGTACTTGAAAGGTACTAGCTTACCCAGGGTAATTGGCCGGTACTTGGATGCGTGCTACCCCCTACGGGGGTAAGGGGATTAGCTAGTACCGCCTTAAGTCTTAGGGGGGGGGCGGAATAGCTTACCCACCCCCGGGTGGGGGGGGGACATATAAAAAACAGAGGCATTAAATTAAGGTACTAGCTTACCCAAAGACATAGGCGGACTAGCTTACCCATATACAGAGTGTATAGGCCATTAAAGGTACTTGGATGCGTGCTACCCCTATGGGGGTAGGGGATTAGCTAGTACCCTCCTTGGTCTATGGGTAGCGATTTCCGCCCCCCTTTTTTGGGGGGGGTTCGCTAGTCCGCCTAGGGGTAAGCTTATTATCCACCCATAGGCGGACTAGCCAACCCCCCCCCAAGTATTAACCATACCATACCATAGGCAGCTAGAAGTCCAAAGAGGGCTGCCTCATACTTGCGAGTACCTTCTAGTACCGGGTCCCCCTGGGCATTTCAAGCCTTATATTAGGCAGCTAAATAGAAAAGCTGCCTAATATCAAGTGGGACCCCTCCCGACCCTAGGGGCATTACATAAAGGGGCCCACTTGCGAGTACCTTTATGCCAGATACAGATACAGGGGGCCATAAAGGTACTTTGAAAGGCTCGCAAGTACCTTTCAAGTACCTTCTAGTACCGGCGGCCCCCTGGGCATCAAATAAAGGTACTCGCAAGTGGGCCCCTCCCCCTAGGGTAGGGTAGGGAGGGTCCCACTTGAATGCCCTCTGGGCATAAAATAAAGGTACTTCGCAAGTCTTACCATGGGCAGCTTTTACTTTACCTTTAGCTGCCTAATATAAGACTTGATTTAATGCCATAAAAGAGGTATAAGCCATCAAGTGGGACCCCTCCCTACCCCTCCCTAGGGGTCCAGATACAGAGGTAAGGGGCCCACTTGCGAGTACCTTGATGCCCATAAAAGGTTACAGATACAGGGGCATTAAATAAAGGTACTTGAAAGGTACTTGAAGGTACTCGCAAGTGGGCCCCCTTACCTCCTGGGCCCCTAGGGAGGGGTCCCACTTGAATGCCCAGGTAATAGGCGTTAAGGTACTTGAAAGGTACCTGGAGTACCTTTATGCCCCAGGTACAGTAGCAAGATACAGATACAGGGGCATAAAATAAAGGTACTTGAAAGGTACTTGAAATTCAAGGTACTTGAAATCAAGGTACTTTGAAATCAAGGGTACTTGAAATCAAGGTACTTGAAGGTATCTTGAAATCAAGGTACTTGAAGGTACTTGAATAAATCACTTGAAGGTACTTGAAGGTACTTTAAATCAAGGTACTTTGAAATCAAGGTAACTTGAAAAATCTTACAAAAGGTACTTGAATCAAGGTACTTTACATAAAGGTACTTGAAATCAAGGACTGGTACTTTACATAAAGGTACTTGAAATCAAGGTACTTGAAAATCAAGGTACTTGAAATCAAGGTACTTGAAATTTCAAGGTACTTGAAATCAAGGTACTTGAATGGCCTATTCCGCTGTCTCTGGGTAAGCTAGTACGCCCTTAGGCGGACTAGATAACCCCCCCAAAAGTATTACCTTTAGTGGCAGCTAAAGGAAAGAAAAGCTGCCTAATTCATACTTGCCAAGTATTAGGCAGCCTCTCTTTTACTTTAGCTGCCTATGGTATGGTATGGTATGGTATATGGGTATGGTAATACTTGGCAAGTAAGTGGGGCCCCTTCCCTTCCCCTTAATTTAAATGCCAAAACCTTACCCGCGGGTAGGGGGTAGGGAGGGGGTCCCACTAGAAGGTACCTGGAGTACCTTTATTTTATGCCCATAAAAGAGTCATAGGCCATTCAAGTACCTTGAGGGCCCCTGTATCTGTACCTGTACCTGGGCATTCAAGTGGACCCCTCCCTACCCTACCCTACCCTAGGGGTCCAGATACAGAGGGAAGGGGCCACTTGCGAGTACCTTTCTATAATGCCCAGGTACAGATACAGGGGCATAAATAAAGCGTACTAGAAATAAAGGTACTCGCAAGTAAGTGGGTGGGCCCCTTCCCTTTAATCTAATGCCCCTTATCCTTATCCTAGGGAGGGGAGGGTCCCACTTAAAGTCTTACCATAGCATAGGCAGCTAAAGTAAAGAAAAAGAAAAGAAAAGAAAAGAAAAGCTGCCTATGGTATGGTAAGACTCGCGAGTACCTTCAAGTACCTTAATGGCCTATTCCCCTGGGCATAAAATAAAGGTACTCGCAAGTGGGCCCCTTCCCTTCGGTAGGGGTCCACTTGAATGCCCAGAGGGCCATAAAGGTACTTGGATGGCCTTATGACTCTTTTATGGGCATAAAATTAAAGGTACTCCAGGTTACCTTTTGGGCCCTCTGGGCATTAAATTAATGGTACCGCGAGTATTCAAGTACCTTAATGCCCCTGTATCTGTACTGGCATTATAGAAAGGTACTCGCAAGTGGGGGCCCCTCCCCCTAGGGTAGGGGGAGGGGTCCCACTTGATATTAGCAGCCCTCTTTTACTTTAGCTGCCTATAGGTAATATGACTTGGCAAGTCTTGTTTTGGCAGCCTTTTAAGTACCTTGAGGGCCCCTGTACCTGTATCTTTTATGGGCATTCAAGTACCTTCAAGTGGGACCCCTACCTACCCTAGGGGCCCCAGATACAGAGGGGGCCACTTGCGAGTACCTTTATTTTAATGCCCAGGTACAGATACAGGGCATTAATGGTACTTGATGGCCCTGTATATGACTCTTTTTATGGGCATAAAATAAAGGTACTCGCGGGTACCTTTCTTTAATTTGGCCTATTACTCTTTTATGGGCATTAAATAAAGGTACCCGCGAGTATTACCATACCATAGGCAGCTTCTCTTTTACTTTAGCTCCTATGGATGGTATGGTAATACTTGGCAAGTTCTTGTCATTGGGCAGCTTCTCCTTGACATTTTTCCCCCTTTTTTCCTTTAGCGTGCCTATGGTTTGGATGGTAAGACTTGAAGGTTACTCGCAAGTGGGCCCCTTCCCTTCCCTTCCCTTCCCTCCCCTTAATTTAATGCCCCTTATTTATCCTATCTAGGGTAGGGGTAGGTAGGGGTCCCACTTAAAGTCTTATCCATACCATACCATAGGCAGCGTACAAGAGCACTAGGCTGCTCCAAGACAAGACTTGCGAGTACCTTTATTTTATGCCCAGGTACAGGGGAATAGGCCCCTAAAGGTACTTGGAATGCCCTAAAAGAGTCATAGGACCCTAAAGGTACCTTACAGATGGAGTACCTTCAAGTACCTTAATGGCACCTCTGTATTATGGGCATTAAATCAAGTCTTAGGCAGCTAAAGGTAAAGCTGCCCATGGTAAGACTTGCGAGTACTTAAGGCCCAGAGTCATAGGCCATAAAATAAAGGTTACTTGAAAGGTACTTGCGAGCCTTCAAGTACCTTTCAAGGTACCTTAATGAATGGCCCCTGTACCTCTGGGTAAGCTAGTACCTTAATTGAATGCCCCTAGGAATTTCAATAGGCGTACTAGCTAGTGGGCCCCCTCTACCCCCCAAGCCAAGGGGTATAAGTTATAAGTATAAGTATAAGTATAAGGGGCATTAAATTATAGAAAGTGTACTCGCAAGTGGGCCCCTTCCCTTCCCTTCCCTTCCCTTAAAGTACCTTCCCTTAAAGTTTACCTTCCCTTAAAGTACCTTCCCTTGCCGGTAGGGGTCGCCACTTTACTGGCCCCTGTACTGTATCTGTATCTGGGCATTCAAGGCCCTTATATTAGGCAGCTAATAGAAAAAGATAAAGCTGCCTAATATAATAGGCGGGCGGGTGGGGGGGGGGTAGGAGGGGGACAGGACCACCGCGAGCGGAGGGAGGGAGCCGTGGCGGGTTCGCTTATACGCAAGTACCTTGATTGAATGCCCATAAAAGAGGTATAAGCCATCAAGTGGGACCCCTCCCTACCCTCCCTAGGGGTCCAGATACAGAGGTAAGGGGCCACTTGCGAGTACCTTGATGGCCATAAAAGGTACAGATAACAGGGGCATTAAATAAAGGTACTTGAAAGGTACTTGAAGGTACTCGCAAGTGGGCCCCTTCCCTTCCCTTCCCTTTTTTTGTAATGCCCTTATTCCTATCCTATCCTAGGGGTCGGGAGGGGAGGGGAGGGGGTCCCACTTGATATTTAGGCAGCCCTTCTTTTATAGTAGCTGCCTAATATAAGGCTTGAATTAATGCCCAGGGTAATTGGCCATAAAATAAAGGTACTTGAATAAAAGAAAAGGCTGCCTAATCATCTAATCGCGGGTACCTTCAAGTACCTTTAGGGCCCTTCTGGGCGGTACTTGCGAGCCTTCAAGTACCTTTCAAGTACCTTCATGGCCCCCTGTACCTGGGCATCAAGGTACTCGCAAGTGGGCCCCTTCCCTTCCTTTATCTAAATGCCCCTTATCCTAGGGTAGGGTAGGGAGGGGTCCCACTTGATGGCCCTGTATCTGTATCTGGATCTGGATCTGGTAAGCTAGTACCTTAATTGGAATGCCCTAGGAATTCAATAGGCTACTAGCTAGTGGGCCCCCCCTCTACCCCCCAAAGCCAAGGGTATAAGTATAAGTATAAGTATAAGTATAAGTATATAAGGGCATTAAATTATAGGAAAGGTACTCGCAAAAGTGGGCCCCTCTGTATCTTGTATCTGGACCCCTAGGGTAGGTAGCCGGGTCCCACTTGATATTAGGCAGCTTTTCTTTACTTTAGCTGCCTTAAGACTTGAGATTGCCCCCTTTGGTTTTTGGGGGCCCACTAGCGTAGTCCCGCCTATGTCTATGGGCGGAGCGGGAATAGCTTACCCCTCGGCGTACTAGCTAGTGGGCCCCCTCTACCCCCAAACAAAAGGGGCCCCTTTGGGGTTAGCTAGTACCCGCCTATGCCTATGTCTACGGCGGCACGTAGCTAGGGCATTCAAGTGGGACCCCTACCGAAGGGAAGGGAAAGGGGCCCACTTGATAAATCTGATGAGGGCCGATGGCAACATTTATTTATAAATAAAGCTGCTTGGCAAAAGATAAACGAACCTGTGTTAGAGAATACGTTCTTAGTCCTGTAACCTTTAGGTAATAGAACTCCTAAAAGACTAGAAACAAGCGGTTGGATTTTAAACCCCCCTGGGGGTGGATTCTATGTATAATTTTAGTAGATAGCAGCGTGCCAAGCAAGTGAGATTGCGGATTCGTGTAGCTTACCCCACACATGGGTCTTATAAAAGGCATTCCCAAGTACCGAACCCCGATGCTGTCAACCTAAGACTTGCTAGTGGGCCCCTTAGTCTTAGGGGGAATGCCAGTCGCAGGTTCATTGGTATTTAAATATCATTAGCAAATTGTTCTATAAAGTAAATTCAATTAATTCAATTAAATTCAACTTAAATTCAATTAAATTAAATTAAATTAAATTAAATTTAAAAAAATTAGATAAGGTTGTAATAAAACGTTAAAATCCATTAAATTTAAAGCAAAACTCAAACTCACGCAAAAAACATTACTGAATCCGTCAGGATTGCTTGTGCATGTCTTAGGCAGCCTTAAAGTACCTTCAAGTACCTGTACCAAGTACCTTGATTTGAAAGTACCTTGATTTTAAGTACCTTGATTTTAAGTACGCTTTCAAGTACCTTTATTTATTTAAAGTACCTTTGTTTCAAGTACCTTTAGGGCCCCTGTACCTTTATGGGCATTTAAATCAAGCCTTTATATTATTATTAGTGCAGCTACAAGAAAAGAAAAGAAAAGAAAAGAAAAGCTGCCTAATAATAATATAAGGCTCGCAAGACCTACCCGCTCCAGATACAGAGGGCCATCAAGTGGGACCCCTACGAAGGGAAGGGAAGGGAAGAGAAAGGGAAGGGAAGGGAAGGGAAGGGAAGGGAAGGGAAGGGAAGGGAAGGGGCCCACTGTTGCGAGTACCGCCCATAAAAGAGTCATAAGCCATTAAGGTACTTGAATAGTACCTTGAAGGTCACTCGCAAGTGGGGCCCCTTCCCTTCCCTGATAGGGTAGGGGAGGAGGTCCTCACTGGAAGGTACTTGAATCTGCCAAGGTCAGACTTGGAGTACCTTTGCAAGTACCTTAATGGCCTCATTACTCTTTTTATGCGGCATTAAAAGTAAAGGTACTTTGCGAGCCTTTCAAGTCTTTATTATAATGCCCCCTGTACTCTGTACTCTGGGCATTTCACAGCCTCTATATTAGGCATCTAAAAAGAAAAGCACCCTAAGGCTCGCAAGTAACCTTTCAATAAACCTTAATGGCCTTTCTCTGGCATAAAGGTACTCGGCAAGTCTTACCATGGGCAGCCTTTCTTGTAGCTGCCTAAGACTTGATTGAATGCCCAGGTACAGCGGGGCATTACGGTACTAGAAATAAAAAGGTACTCCGCAAGTGCGGCCCCTTCCCGTCCCTTCCCTCTCCTTCCCTTTTTGTAATGCCCTTATCCTATTTAGGTCGGTAGGGAGGGAGAGGGAGGGGAGGGTCCCACTGATATTAGGCAGCTTTTCTTTTCTTACCTTTAGCCTTAATATAATATAATATAAGGCTTGATTTTATGCCCATATAAACAGATTTAGGTGGCCTAAAGGTGGGGGGGGCACTTGGGAAGTTAAAAAGATATCTGATTTTTATGCCAGATTTTTTATAAAATAGAGATACCAAGTAAAACTTTAAGTACCTTCCATATTAAACCTTCTTGTAGGGCCCCTGTATCTGTATATGTTATGTATCTTTTATGGGCATTCGTACCTTTCAAGTCTTACCATAGGCAGCCTAAAGGTTCAAGGTAAAGGTACAAGTTTAAAGAAAGGTAAAAGGTTAAAGTAAAGGTAAAGGAAAGGGTAAGGTTAAAGGAAATAAAAGTGCCCAAGACTTGCGAGTACCTTTCAATACCTTAGGCTATTCCTCTGGCATAAATAGGTCACTGGGCAAGTCTTACCATGGCAGGCCTTTATTTTACCCAAGCTGCCAAGACTTTATTTTTATGCCCATATAACATTATTAAGGACTTGAAGGCCTATTACCTCTGGGCATCAAGTGGGACCCCTCCCTACCCCGGGGCATAAAGGGGGCCACTTTGCCAAGTATTACCATTACCATAGGCCAGCTAAGAGAAAAGCTGCCTAATACTCGCAAGTACCTTCACCTGTACCTTTATTAATGGCCCCTGTACCTGGGCATTATAGAAAAGTACTCGCAAAGTGGGCCCCTTCCCTTTATCTATGCCCCTTATCCTATCCTAGGGTAGTGTAGGGAGGCGGTGCCCACTTGAATGCCCTCCTGGGTGGCTAGTTACCTTATATTGAATGCCCCTCAGGGAATTCAATCAAAGCGACTTAGTCTAGTGGGCCTCAATCTTAATGCCCCAAAAGCCAAAGGGGGTATCAAAGCTGGGACCCCTCCCTAGGGGTCAGTACAGAGGAAGGGTAAAAGCGCCAACTTCGCGAAGTACCTTTATGCCCAGGTACAGATGGAATAGGCCATTAGGTACTTGAAGGGGTCAGGCAGGCTACAAAACGAAATTGCTGCCCAAAACAAGATTGCGAGTACCTTTATGCCCATAAAGAGGGCCATAAAGGTACTTGAAAGGTACTTGCGAGACCTTATATTTTTAGGCCAGCTTTTCTTTGAGCGGGGATGGCCTAAGCTTTGATGGCCCAGATGAATAGGCCATTTAGGTACTTAGAGTACCTTTCAAGTACCTTTAAATGCGCCTCTTTTATGGGCCCAATTAAAAGGTATCGCAAGTCTTGCTTTTGGGCAGTTCTTTGTAGCTTGCCTAAAGACTGATATAATCCCTTCAAGTACCTTCAAGCCTATTCCCCTTGTACCTGGGGATAAAGGTTACTCGCAGTGGGGCCCCTTACCTTACCTTCTTGTCCAATCTGGGACCACCTTAGGGAGCGTCCAAACTTGATACCACCTGGCTTTGGGGCATTAATGGGGCCCACTAGCCTTAGACGCTATTGTATTGAATCCTCTAGGGGCATTCAATTAAGGTACTGCTTACCAGAGGGCATTCAAGTGGGGACCCCTCCTACCCTACCCTAGGGATCAGGATAAGGGCATTAGATAAAGGGAAGGAGGGCCCAACTCCTGCGAGTACCTTTTTATAATGCCCAGGGGGTACACGGGGCATAAATAAAGGTATTAAGAAGTACTTTGAAGGTTTGCGAGTATTAGGCAGCTTTCTCTTAGCGCCTATGGTATGTAATACTTGGCCAAGTGGGCCCTTTTGCCCCGAGGGTAGGGAGGGGTCCCACTTATGCCCAGAGTGTATGCCACTATTCAAGTACCTTAATTTAATGGCCCTCTATATGGCATTAAAATATAAAGTCTTTAGGCCAATAAGGCTGCCCATTAAGACTTGCGAGTACCTTTTGCCCAGAGGATAGAAAGCCATTAATGGTACTTGAAAGTTACTCGCAAGTCTTGGGGCCAGCTTACCTTTTACCGTTACCTTTACCTTTACCTTTCCTTACCTTACCTTTTACCTTTACCTTTACCTTGAACCTTACCTTGACCTTTAGCTGCCTAATGTAGCCTTGAAGTACTTTGAATGCCCATAAAAGATACATCATATACAATATACAGATACAGGGGCCCTAAAGAAAGGTACTGAAAGGTACTTTAACAAGTTTACTTGGTATTCCTTATTATTATTAAAAATCTGGCATAAAATCAAATCTTTTTATCCAAGTACCTTTAGGCCCACCTATCTGTTTATGATGGGCCATTAAAATCAAGCCTTATATTATATTATATTAGGCGGCAGCTAAGTAAAGAAAAGAAAAGCTGCCTAAATCAAGGTGGGACCCCTCCTCCTTCCCCTCCCCTCCCTACCCGGACCCTAGGATAGGATAAGGCGGCATTACAAAAAGGGAAGGGAAGGGAAGGGAAGGAAGGGCCACTCGAGTACCTTTTATTTCTAGTACCTTAATGGCCCCTGTACCTGGGCATTCAATAAGTCTTAGGCAGCTACAAGAAAGGCTTTGCCCATGGTAAGACTTGCGAGTACCTTTATGCCCCCAGAGGAATTAGGCCATTAAGTTAACTTGAAAGGTACTTGCGCAAGCCTTGGGCAGCTTTTCTTTAGCTTGATGCCTAATATACAGGCTTGAATGCCCAGATACAGATACAGGGGCATTAAACTTAAAGGTACTTGAAGGCTCGCCAAGTACTTTATTTAATGCCCATTAAAAAGAGTAGTAACTTAGGCCATTAAGGTACTTTGAAGTACTCCAAGTCTGACCTTAGGCAGCTTTCCAAGTACCTTCCAGTGGACCCCTCCTACCCTAAGGGAAGGAAGAAGGGCCCCACTTGCGCAGTACCTCAGTTACCTTTCCAAGTTCTAATGCCTATGACTCTTTTATGGGCGGTACTCGCAAGTGCGGCCCCTTCCCTTCCCTTCTTCCTTCCCTTCCCTTCCCTTCCCTTCCCTTCCCTTCCCTTCGGAGGTAGGGGTCCCACTTGATGGCCCTCTGTATCTGGGCGGTACTTGCGAGCCTTATATTATATTGCAGCTTTTCTTTTTCTTTTCTTTTCTTTTCTTGTAGCTGCACCTAATATAATATAAGGCTGTTGATTTAATGCCCATAAAAGGTACAGGCGGGCCCTAAAGGTACTTGAAACAAAAGGTACTTTAAATAAAGGTACTTGAAAGTACTTAAAATCAAGGTACTTAAAATCAAGGTACTTCAAATCAAGGTAGCTTGTAAGCGGCAGGTTACTTGAAAGGTACTTTAAGGCTGCCTAAGACATGCACAAGCAATCCTGACGGATTCAGTAATGTTTTAACGTGGTTTTTGAGTTTGCCCTTTATTTAATGGATTTTAACGTTTATTACAACCTTATCTAATTTTTTTTAATTTAATTTAATTTAATTTAATTTAATTGAATTTAATTGAATTTAATTGAATTTACTTTAGAACAATTTGTGTAATGATATTTAATACCAATGGAACCTGCGACTGCATTCCCCCTAAGACTAAGGGGCCCACTAGCAAGTCTTGGTTGAGGCATCGGTTGGTACTTGGAATGCCTTTTATAAGACATGTGGGGTAAGCTACACGAACCGCAGGATCCATTGCTTGGCACGCTGTACCTATCCTACTAAAAATTATACATAGAATCCCACCCCAGGGGGGTTTAAAATCCAACCGCTTGTTTCTAGTCGTTTTAGGAGTTCTATTACCTAAGGTTACAGGGACTAAGAAGTATTCTCTTAACACAGGTTCGTTTATCTTTTGCCAAGCAGCTTTTTTTAATAAAATGTTGCCATCGGCCTCATCAGATTTATCAAGTGGGCCCCTTCCCTTCCCTTCGGTAGGGGTCCACTTGGGAATGCCCTAAGCTAGTGCCGCCGTAGACATTAGGCATAGGGGGCGGTTACTAGCTAACCCCAAAGGGGCCCCTTTTGTTTGGGGGTAGAGGGGGCCCACTAGCTAGTACGCGAGGGGTAAGCTATTCCGCTCCGCCCATAGACATAGGCGGACTAGCTAGTGGGCCCCCAAAACCAAAGGGGGGCATTCAAGTCTTAGGCAGCTAAAGTAAAGAAAAGCTGCCTAATATCAAGTGGGACCCCTACTACCCTAGGGGTCCAGATACAAGATACAGAGGGGCCCACTTGCGAGTACCTTTCTATAATTTAATGCCCCTTATACTTATACTTTATACTTATACTTATACTTATACCCCTTGGCTTTTGGGGGGTAGAGGGGGGGGCCCCACTAGCTAGTACGCCTATTGAATTCCTAGGGGCATTCAATTAAGGTACTAGCTTACCCAGATCCAGATCCAGATACAGATACAGGGGGCCATCAAGTGGGACCCCTCCCTACCCTACCCTAGGATAAGGGGCATTAGATAAAGGGAAGGGAAGGGGCCCACTTGCGAGTACCTTGATGCCCAGGTACAGGGGCCATGAAGGTACTTGAAAGGTACTTGAAGGCTCGCAAGTACCGCCCAGAGGGCCCTAAAGGTACTTGAAGGTACCCGCGATTAGATTATTAGGCAGCTTTTCTTTATTCAAGTACCTTTATTTTATGGCCAATTACCCTGGGCATTAATTCAAGCCTTATATTAGGCAGCTACTATAAAAGAAGGGCTGCCTAATATCAAGTGGGACCCCTCCCCTCCCCTCCCGACCCTAGGATAGGATAGGATAAGGGGCATTACAAAAAGGGAAGGGAAGGGAAGGGGCCCACTTGCGAGTACCTTCAAGTACCTTTCAAGTACCTTTATTTAATGCCCCTGTATCTGTACCTTTTATGGGCATCAAGGTACTCGCAAGTGGGCCCCTTACCTCTGTATCTGGACCCCTAGGGAGGGGTAGGGAGGGGTCCCACTTGATGGCTTATACCTCTTTTATGGGCATTCAATCAAGGTACTTGCGAGCCTTATATTATATTAGGCAGCTTTTCTTTTCTATTAGCTGCCTAATATAAGGCTTGAATGCCCAGATACAGATACAGATACAGGGGCCATCAAGTGGGACCCCTACCGAAGGGAAGGTACTTTAAGGGAAGGTACTTTAAGGGAAGGTACTTTAAGGGAAGGGAAGGGAAGGGAAGGGGCCCACTTGCGAGTACCTTTCTATAATTTAATGCCCCTTATACTTATACTTATACTTATACTTATACCCCTTGGCTTTGGGGGGTAGAGGGGGCCCACTAGCTAGTACGCCTATTGAATTCCTAGGGGCATTTCAATTAAGGTACTAGCTTACCCAGGTACAGGGGCCATTCATTAAGGTACTTGAAAGGTACTTGAAGGCTCGCAAGTACCTTTCAAGTACCTTTATTTTATGGCCTATGACTCTGGGCCTTAAGGTACTCGCAAGTCTTACCATGGGCAGCTTTACCTTTAGCTGCCTAAGACTTGATTTAATGCCCATATACAGAGGGCCATTAAGGTACTTGAAGGTACTCCATCTGTAGGTACCTTTAGGGCCTATGACTCTTTTATGGGCATTCCAAGTACCTTTAGGGCCTATTCCCCTGTACCTGGGCATAAAATAAAGGTACTCGCAAGTCTTGTCTTGGGCAGCCTTTCTTGTAGCTGCCTATGGTATGGTATGGTAAGACTTTAAGTGGGACCCCTACCTACCCTACCCTAGGATAGGATAAGATAAGGGGCATTAAATTAAGGGGAGGGAAGGGAAGGGAAGGGAAGCGGGCCCACTTGCGAGTACCTTCAAGTCTTACCATCCATACCATAGGCAGCTAAAGGAAAGGAAAGTCAAGGAGAAGCTGCCCAAGACAAGACTTGCCAAGTATTACCATACCATACCATAGGCAGCTAAAGTAAAAGAGAAGCTGCCTATGGTATGGTAATACTCGCGGGTACCTTTATTTAATGCCCATAAAAGAGTAATAGGCCATAAAGAAAGGTACCCGGAGTACCTTTATTTTATGCCCATAAAAGAGTCATATACAGGGCCATTCAAGTACCTTAATGCCCCTGTATCTGTACCTGGGCATTAAATAAAGGTACTCGCAAGTGGCCCCCTCTGTATCTGGGCCCCTAGGGTAGGTAGGGGTCCCACTTGAAGGTACTTGAATGCCCATAAAAGATACAGGTACAGGGGCCCTCAAGGTACTTAAAAGGCTGCCCAAAACAAGACTTGCCAAGTATTACCTTAGGCAGCTAAAGTAAAAGAGGGCTGCCTAATATCAAGTGGGACCCCTCCCTACCCTAGGGGGAGGGGCCCACTTGCGAGTACCTTTCTATAATGCCCAGGTACAGATACAGGGGCATTAAGGTACTTGAATACTCGCGGGTACCTTAATTTAATGCCCAGAGGGCCCAAAAGGTACCTGGAGTACCTTTATTTTATGCCCATAAAAGAGTCATAGGCCATCCAAGTACCTTTATGGCCCTCTGGGCATTCAAGTGGGACCCCTACCGAAGGGAAGGGGCCCACTTGCGAGTACCTTTATTTTATGGCCCAGGGGAATAGGCCATTAAGGTACTTGAAGGTACTCGCGAGTCTTACCATACCATAGGCAGCTTTTCTTTTCTTTTCTTTTCTTTTCTTTTACTTTAGCTGCCTATGCTATGGTAAGACTTTAAGTGGGACCCCTCCCCTCCCTAGGATAAGGATAAGGGGCATTAGATTAAGGGAAGGGGCCCACCCACTTACTTGCGAGTACCTTTATTTCTAGTACCTTTATTTAATGCCCCTGTATCTGTACCTGGGCATTATAGAAAGGTACTCGCAAGTGGGCCCCTTCCCTCTGTATCTGGACCCCTAGGGTAGGGTAGGGTAGGGAGGGGTCCCACTTGAATGCCCAGGTACAGGTACAGATACAGGGGCCCTCAAGGTACTTGAATGGCCTATGACTCTTTTATGGGCATAAAATAAAGGTACTCCAGGTACCTTCTAGTGGGACCCCTCCCTACCCTACCCTAGGGTAAGGGGCATTAAATTAAGGGAAGGGAAGGGGCCCACTTACTTGCCAAGTATTACCATACCATACCATACCATACCATACCATAGGCAGCTAAAGTAAAAGAGGGCTGCCTAATACTTGGCAAGTATGAATTAGGCAGCTTTTCTTTCCTTTAGCTGCCTAAGGTAATACTTGGGGGGGTTATCTAGTCCGCCTAAGGGCGTACTAGCTTACCCAGAGACAGCGGAATAGGCCATTCAAGTACCTTGATTTCAAGTACCTTGATTTCAAGTACCTTGATTTCAAGTACCTTGATTTCAAGTACCTTGATTTCAAGTACCTTTATGTAAAGTACCTTGATTTCAAGTACCTTTATGTAAAGTACCTTGATTTCAAGTACCTTGATTTCAAGTACCTTGATTTAAAGTACCTTGATTTCAAGTACCTTCAAGTACCTTGATTTCAAGTACCTTCAAGTACCTTGATTTCAAGTACCTTCAAGTACCTTGATTTCAAGTACCTTGATTTCAAGTACCTTGATTTCAAGTACCTTGATTTCAAGTACCTTTCAAGTACCTTTATTTTATGGCCCCTGTATCTGTATCTGTACCTGTACCTGGGCATAAAGGTACTCCAGGTACCTTTCAAGTACCTTAACGGCCTATTACCCTGGGCATTCAAGTGGGACCCCTCCCTAGGGGCCCAGGAGGTAAGGGGCCCACTTGCGAGTACCTTCAAGTACCTTTCAAGTACCTTTATTTAATGCCCCTGTATCTGTACCTTTTATGGGCATCAAGGTACTCGCAAGTGGGCCCCTTACCTCTGTATCTGGACCCCTAGGGAGGGGTAGGGAGGGGTCCCACTTGATGGCTTATACCTCTTTTATGGGCATTAAATCAAGTCTTATATTAGGCAGCTAAAGGTAAAGTAAAAGCTGCCCATGGTAAGACTTGCGAGTACCTTTATTTTATGCCCAGAGGGCATTCAAGTGGGACCCCTCCCTACCCTACCCTAGGGGGAGGGGCCCACTTGCGAGTACCTTTATTTGATGCCCAGGGGGCCGGTACTAGAAGGTACTTGAAAGGTACTTGCGAGCCTTCAAGTACCTTTATGGCCCCCTGTATCTGTATCTGGGCATAAAGGTACTCGCAAGTGGGCCCCTTTATGTAATGCCCCCTAGGGTCGGGAGGGGTCCCACTTGATATTAGGCAGCTTTTCTATTAGCTGCCTAATATAAGGCTTGAATGCCCAGGGGGCCGGTACTAGAAGGTACTCGCAAGTATGAGGCAGCCCTCTTTGACTTTAGCTGCCTATGGTATGGTATGGTAATACTTGGGGGGGGGGTTGGCTAGTCCGCCTATGGGTGGAATAGCTTACCCCTAGGCGGACTAGCGAACCCCCCCAAAAAAGGGGGGCGGAATCGCTTACCCATAGACATAGGAGGTACTAGCTAATCCCCTACCCCCATAGGGGTAGCACGCATCCAAGTACCTTTATGGCCTATACCTCTGTATATGGGTAAGCTAGTCCGCCTATGTCTTTGGGTAAGCTAGTACCTTAATTTAATGCCTCTGTATATGTCCGTGGGTAAGCTATTCCGCCCCCCCCCTAAGACTTTAGGCGGTACTAGCTAATCCCCTACCCCCGTAGGGGTAGCACGCATCCAAGTACCGGCCAATTACCCTGGGTAAGCTAGTACCTTTCAAGTACCGGCCCCTGTATCTGTACCTTTTATGGGCATTAAATCAAGCCTTATATGAGGCAGCTAAAGTAAAAGAAGGGCTGCCTAATATCAAGTGGGACCCCTCCCTAGGGGGCATAAAGGGGCCCACTTGCGAGTACCTTTATGCCCAGAGGGCCATAAAGGTACTTGAAGGCTCGCAAGTACCTTTCAAGTACCTTTCAAGTACCTTTCAAGTACCTTAATGCCCTCTTTTATGGGCGGTACTCGCAAGTGGGCCCCTTTATGCCCCCTAGGGTCGGGAGGGGTCCCACTTGATGGCCCTCTGTATCTGGGCGGTACTCGCAAGTCTTGGGCAGCTTTACCTTTAGCTGCCTAAGACTTGATTTAATGCCCATAAAAGAGGTATAAGCCATAAAATAAAGGTACTTGAAATAAAGGTACTCGCAAGTGGGCCCCTTCCCTTCCCTTCCCTTCCCTTCCCTTAAAGTACCTTCCCTTCCCTTCCCTTCCCTTAAAGTACCTTCCCTTCGGTAGGGGTCCCACTTGATGGCCCCTGTATCTTTTATGGGCATTAAATAAAGGTACTCGCAAGTGGGCCCCTTCCCTTTATCTAATGCCCCCTAGGGAGGGGAGGGGTCCCACTTGATATTAGGCAGCTTTTCTTTCCTTTTCTTGTAGCTGCCTAATATAATATAAGGCTTTATTTAATGCCCATAAAAGGTACAGATACAGGGGAATAGGCCATTAAGGTACTTGAATAAAAGAAATCAAAGCTGCCTATGGTATGGTAATACTCGCAAGTACCTTCAAGTACCTTTATTTTATGGCCTATTCCTCTGGGCATTAAATCAAGTCTTAGGCAGCTAAAGGCTGCCCAAGACTTGCGAGTACCGCCCAGAGGGCATTAAGGTACTTGAAAGGTACTTGACTTGCGAGCCTTATATTATATTAGGCAGCCCTTCTTTTACTTTAGCTGCCTCATATAAGGCTTGATTGAATGCCCATAAAAGAGTCATAGGCCATTAAGGTACCCGGAGTACCTTAATGCCCATAAAAGATACAGATACAGGGGCCATTAAGAAAGGTACTTGAAGGGGCATAAAATAAAGGTACTAGCTTACCCAGAGGTATAGGCCATTCATTAAGGTACTTGGAGCTAGTCCGCCTATTGATACGGGCATTCCAAGTACCTTTATTTTATGGCCTATTCCTCTGGGCATTCAAGTGGGACCCCTCCCTACCCTACCCTACCCTAGGGGTCCAGATACAGAGGGGCCCGCTTGCGAGTACCTTAATTTAATGCCCATTAAAGGTACAGATACAGGGGCCATCAAGTGGGACCCCTACGGTAAGGGGAGGGGCCCACTTGCGAGTACCTTTCTATAATGCCCCTTCAAGTACCTTAATGCCCCTGTACCTGGGCATCAAGGTACTCGCAAGTGGGCCCCTCTGTATCTGGACCCCTAGGGTAGGGAGGGGTCCCACTTGATACCCCTTGGCTTTGGGGTATAAGTATAAGGGGGCCCACTAGCTAGTACGCCTATTCCTAGGGGCGTACTAGCTTACCCAGAGGGCATTCAAGTGGGACCCCTACCTACCCTAGGGTAAGGGGCATAAAGGGGACCACTTGCGAGTACCGCCCAGATACAGGGGCCATTCATTAAGGTACTAGAAGGTACTTGAAAGGTACTTGAAGGTACTCGCAAGTCTTGGGCAGCCTTATTGTAGCTGCCTATGGTAAGACTTTAAGTGGGACCCCTACCTACCCTACCCTACCCTACCCTACCCTACCCTACCCTAGGATAAGGGGCATTAGATTAAGGGGAGGAGCCCACTTGCGAGTACCTTCTAGTACCTTAATTGAATGCCCCTGTATCTTAAATGGGCATCAAGGTACTCGCAAGTGGGCCCCTCCCCTTACCCTAGGGGAGGGGTCCCACTTGAATGCCCAGGTACAGATACAGATACAGGGGCCCTAAAGAAAGGTACTTGGATGGCCAATTCCCCTGTATCTGTCTCTGGGTAAGCTAGTACCGCCATAGGTATAGGCGGACTAGCTCCAAGTACCTTCCAAGTACCTTTCAAGTACCTTAATGAATGGCCCCTGTACCTGTATCTTTTATGGGCATTAAGGTACTCCAGGTACCTTAATGGCCTATTCCTCTGGGCATTCAAGTGGGACCCCTCCCCTCCCTAGGGTAAGGGGAGGGGCCCACTTGCGAGTACCTTAATTTAATGCCCATAAAAGATACAGATACAGGGGCCATCAAGTGGGACCCCTACCGAAGGGAAGGGAAGGGAAGGGGCCCACTTGCGAGTACCTTTATTTAATGCCCCTTATACCCCTTGGCTTTGGGGTATAAGTATAAGGGGGGCCCACTAGCTAGTACGCCTATTCCTAGGGGCATTCAATTAAGGTACTAGCTTACCCAGATACAGATACAGGGGCCATAAAATAAAGGTACTTGAAAGGTACTTGAAGGTACCCGCGAGTATGAGGCAGCTAAAAGAAAAGAGGGCTGCCTCATTCATACTTGGCAAGTGGGCCCCTTCGGGAGGGGTCCCGCTTGATTACAGCTGCCCAAGACTTGGCAAGAGGCCCCAAAGGGGGCCACTTGGGTACAAATAGGTGTTACAGTATAGTAATAGTAATAGTCATAGTCATAGTCATAGTAATAGTAATAGTAATAGTAATAGTAATAGTAATAGTAATAGTAATAGTAATAGTAATAGTAATAGTAATAGTAATAGTAATAGTAATAGTAATAGTAATAGTAATAGTAATAGTAATAGTAATAGTAATAGTAATAGTAATAGTCATAGTCATAGTCATAGTCATAGTAATAGTCATAGTCATAGTCATAGTCATAGTAATAGTCGGTGTTATTTAGTAACTATAGTTAGAATTAAAAACTATTTAAAGAGTCAAAGCTGGCGTTTAGCCCAAAAAGAGCTAAACTAAGTGGCAAGTATGCTTTTCAGCCCAATCGCATAAATTGGTCATAACGATAACGAGGTAAAGAACCGCGCGTTCAAACAAACCCATAAAATAAAGCGGTTAATTTTAACGCGGAGAATCCACCTAAGAAATAAATACTAGCTAATGCACTCATGACGGCCATATTAGCATATTCAGCAATAAAGAATAAGGCAAAACCCAAACTCGAATACTCAACATTATAACCCGCAACCAACTCAGCTTCAGCTTCCGGTAGATCAAAAGGTACACGTTTCGTTTCAGCCAAGATGCAAATTAAGAAAATATGACACAGGGGTAATAATGCAAACTGTACGGTCGTTGGGGCGTCAGCAAAGTTTAAACATTTCATACCCGTACTATCCGTCATAAAGAGAGCAATGCTTAATAAAGCTGCACCTAAACTTAATTCGTAGGAAACCATTAAAGCGACCGAACGTAAACAACCTAAGAAAGCATATTTTGAGTTGGAAGCTCATCCCGCCAATAGGACACCATAGACAGCCAATGAACTAATGGCTAATAAGACAAGTCCTTGAAACGTGGCATCCGAAATAAAGATACCACATCAAGAAATTTGACTTAAGATAAAACTAATCATTGGTGCAGCACAAAAGGCACCTGAAGCACTTAATTCGGGTAAAATAGGTTCTTTGACACCTAATTTGAGACCATCTCAAAAAGGTTGTAAAACGCCTCCAATACCAGAAACATGAGGACCGAAACGACGTTGCATAGAAGCCATAATTTGGCGTTCTGCAAGTGTAAAGAAAGCTACGCAAAGTAAAACAGGAACAGTAATTGTAATGATCGAAAGTAAAATCACTTCTTTCAAGTGGGGCCCCTCCCTACCCTAGGATAAGGGGCATTACATAAAGGGAAGGGGCCCACTTACTTGCCAAGTATTACCATAGGCAGCTAAAGTCAAAGAGGGCTGCCTATGGTAATACTCGCGGGTACCTTCAAGTACCTTAATGGCCCCCTCAAGGGGCCGGTACTCGCAAGTGGGCCCCTCTGTATCTGGACCCCTAGGGTAGGGAGGGGTCCCACTTGAATGCCAAGAGTAATAGGCCATAAAGGTACCTGGAGTACCGCCCAGATACAGAGGGCCATCAAGTGGGACCCCTCCCTACCCTAGGATAGGATAAGGGGCATTACAAAAAGGGAAGGGGCCCACTTGCGAGTACCTTCAAGTACCTTCATGGCCTATTCCTCTGGGCATTCAATAAAGGTACTTGCGAGCCTTCAAGTACCTTTCAAGTACCTTTAGGGCCCTCTGGGCGGTACTCGCAAGTGGGCCCCTTCCCTTCCCTTCGGTAGGGGTCCCACTTGATGGCCTATTACTCTGGGCATTAAATGAAGGTACTCGCAAGTGGGCCCCTCCTGGGCCCCTAGGGAGGGGAGGGGTCCCACTTGATATTAGGCAGCTTTTCTTTACTTTAGCTGCCTAATATAATATAAGGCTTGAATGCCCAGATACAGATACAGATACAGGGGCATGAAGGTACTTGAAAGGTACTTGAATGCCCAGGGGAATAGGCCATTAAGGTACTTGAATAAAGAAAAGCTGCCTATGGATGGTAATACTCGCGGGTACCTTAATGAAATGCCCTAAGCTAGTGCCGCCGTAGACATAGACATAGGCGGTACTAGCTAACCCCAAAGGGGCCCCTACCCCTACCAAGTACCTTAATGGCCCCTGTACCTGGGCATTCAATCAAGCCTTATATTATATTATATTAGGCAGCTAAAGTAAAGAAAAGCTGCCTAATATCAAGTGGGACCCCTCCCCTCCCCTCCCCTCCCCTCCCTAGGATAAGGGGCATTACAAAAAGGGAAGGGAAGGGGCCCACTTACTTGCGAGTACCTTAATGCCCAGAGGGCCCAAAAGGTACTTGAAGGCTCGCAAGTACCTTAATGCCCAGAGGGCCCTAAAGGTACTTGAAGGTACCCGCGAGTATTAGGCAGCTTTATTTTAGCTGCCTATGGTAATACTTGGCGAGTCTTAGTCTTAGGCAGCTTTTCTTTCTTCAAGTACCTTGAGGGCCCCTGTATCTGTATCTGGGCATTAAGGTACTCGCAAGTGGGCCCCTTTTTGTAATGCCCCCTTAATTTAATGCCCCTTATCCTTCTCCTAGGGTAGGGTAGGGTAGGGTAGGGTAGGGTAGGGTAGGGTAGGGTAGGGTAGGGTAGGGTAGGGTAGGTAGGGGTCCCACTTCAAGTCTTACCATACCATACCATACCATAGGCAGCTAATAGAAAAGCTGCCTAATATAAGACTTGCGAGTACCTTAATGCCCAGATACAGATACAGGGGCCATTAAGGTACTTGGAATGCCCATAAAAGAGTCATAGGCCCTAAAGGTACCTGCAAGTATTAGGCAGCTTTTCTTTCCTTTAGCTGCCTATGGTAATACTTGGCAAGTCTTGCCTTAGGCAGCCTTTATTTAATGCCCAGAGTAATAGGCCATAAAGGTAGCTGGAGTACCTTCAAGTCTTAGGCAGCTAAAGTAAAAGAGGGCTGCCCAAGACTTGCCAAGTATTAGGCAGCTAAAATAAAATAAAAGCTGCCTATGGTAATACTCGCGGGTACCGCCCAGAGGGCCATAAAGGTACCTGGAGTACCTTTATGCCCAGAGACAGAGGGCCATCAAGTGGGACCCCTCCCTACCCTAGGATAAGGGGCATTAGATAAAGGGGCCCACTTGCGAGTACCTTAATTTAATGCCCAGATACAGATACAGGGGCCCTCAAGGTACTTTAATGCCCAGGTACAGGGGAATAGGCCATAAAGGTACTTGAAGAAAGGCTGCCCAAGACTTGCGAGTACCTTTCAAGTACCTTAATGGCCTATTACCCTGGGCGGTACTCCAAGTACCTAAATGGCCTATTCCTCTGGGCATTAAGGTACTTGCGAGTATTATATTAGGCAGCTTTTCTCTTAGCTGCCTAATACTTGGCAAGTGGGCCCCTTTATCTAATGCCCCCGAGGGAGGGGTCCCACTTGATGCCCAGGGGTATAGGCCATTCAAGTACCTTCATGGCCCTCTGTATATGGGCATAAAATAAAGTCTTAGGCAGCTAAAATAAAGGCTGCCCATGGTAAGACTTGCGAGTACCGCCCAGAGGAATAGGCCATAAAGGTACTTGAAAGGTACTCGCAAGTCTTGGTCAGCTTTACCTTTACCTGCCTAAGACTTGAAGGTACTTGAATGCCCATAAAAGATACATATACATATACAGATACAGGGGCCCTAAAGAAAGGTACTTGAAAGGTACTTTAAAGTTACTTGGTATTCCTATTATTATAAAAAATCTGGCATAAAATCAATATCTTTTTAACTTCCAAGTACCTTTAGGCCACCTATCTGTTTATATGGGCATAAAATCAAGCCTTATATTATATTATATTAGGCAGCTAAAGTCAAGAAAAGCTGCCTAATATCAAGTGGGACCCCTCCCGACCCTACCCTACCCTAGGATAGGATAAGGGGCATTACAAAAAGGGAAGGGAAGGGAAGGGGCCCACTTGCGAGTACCTTCATGCCCAGATACAGGGGCATTCTAGTACCTTCATGCCCCTGTACCTGGGCGGTACTCGCAAGTGGGCCCCTTTATCTAATGCCCCTTATCCTAGGGTAGGGAGGGGTCCCACTTGAAGGTACTTGAAGGCTCGCAAGTACCTTTATTGAATGCCCAGAGGGCCCTAAAGGTACTTGAAGGTACCCGCGATTATTAGGCAGCTTTTCTTTATTCAAGTACCTTTCAAGTACCTTAATGCCCCTGTATCTGGGCGGTACTCGCAAGTGGGCCCCTTACCGTAGGGGTCCCACTTGATGGCCAATTACCCTGGGCATTAAATCAAGCCTTAGGCAGCTACTATAAAAGCTGCCTAATATCAAGTGGGACCCCTCCCTACCCTACCCTAGGGGTCCAGGAGGGGCCCACTATCTGTTGCGAGTACCTTGATGCCCAGAGTAATAGGCCATTAAGGTACTTGAAGGCTCGCAAGTACCTTTATTTAATGCCCATATACAGAGGGCCATTAAGGTACTTGAAGGTACTCCAGGTACCTTTAGGGCCTATGACTCTTTTATGGGCATTCCAAGTACCTTTAGGGCCTATTCCCCTGTACCTGGGCATAAAATAAAGGTACTCGCAAGTCTTGGGCAGCCTTTCTTGTAGCTGCCTAAGACTTGAAGTGGGACCCCTACCTACCCTACCCTAGGATAAGGGGCATTAAATTAAGGGGAGGGAAGGGAAGGGGCCCACTTGCGAGTACCTTCAAGTCTTACCATCCATAGGCAGCTAAAGGAAAGGAAAGGAAAGTCAAGGCTGCCCAAGACAAGACTTGCCAAGTATTACCATACCATACCATAGGCAGCTAAAGTAAAAGAGAAGCTGCCTATGGTAATACTCGCGGGTACCTTAATTTAATGCCCAGAGTAATAGGCCATAAAGGTACCCGGAGTACCTTAATTTTATGCCCATAAAAGAGTCATAGGCCATTAAGGTACTTGAATGCCCAGATACAGGTACAGGGGCCCTAAAGGTACTTGAAAGGCTGCCCAAGACAAGACTTGCCAAGTATTACCTTAGGCAGCTAAAGTCAAAGAGGGCTGCCTATGGTATGGTAATACTCGCGGGTACCTTAATTGAATGCCCAGAGGGCCCAAAAGGTACCTGGAGTACCTTTATTTAATGCCCATAAAAGAGTCATAGGCCATCCAAGTACCTTTATTTTATGGCCCTCTGGGCATTCAAGTGGGACCCCTACCGAAGGGGCCCACTTGCGAGTACCGCCCAGGGGAATAGGCCATTAAGGTACTTGAAGGTACTCGCGAGTCTTACCATAGGCAGCTTTTCTTTACTTTAGCTGCCTATGGTATGGTAAGACTTTAAGTGGGACCCCTCCCTACCCTAGGGGGCATTAGATTAAGGGAAGGGGCCCACTTGCGAGTACCTTAATTAAATGCCCAGGTACAGGGGCCCTAAAGGTACTTGAATGGCCCTCTGTATATGGGCGGTACTCCAGGTACCTTCTAGTGGGACCCCTCCCTACCCTACCCTAGGGTAAGGGGCATTCAATTAAGGGGCCCACTTACTTGCCAAGTATTACCATACCATAGGCAGCTAAAGTCAAAGAGGGCTGCCTAATACTCGCGGGTACCGCCCATATACAGAGGGCCGGTACCTGGAGTACCTTAATGCCCCTTGAGGGGGCCATCAAGTGGGGCCCCTACCGAAGGGGCCCACTTGCGAGTACCTTCTAGTACCTTTATTTAATGCCCCTGTATCTTTTATGGGCATTCAAGCCTTAGGCAGCTAAAATAAAAGCTGCCTAATATAAGGCTCGCAAGTACCGCCCAGATACAGGGGCATTAAATAAAGGTACTAGAAGGTACTCGCAAGTGGGCCCCTTCCCTTAATCTAATGCCCCTTATCCTATCCTAGGGTAGGGAGGGGTCCCACTTGAATGCCCAGGGTAATTGGCCCTCAAGGTACTTTCAAGGTACTTGAATGGCCTATGACTCTGGGTAAGCTAGTACGCCCTAAGCTAGTGCCGCCGTAGGCATAGGCGGTACTAGCTAGTGGGCCCCCAAAGACAAGGGGCCCTTAGGGGGGTCCAAGTGGCCCCCTAGGGGGTCCACCCGCCAAGTATTAGGCAGCTAAAATAAATAAAAGCTGCCTATAGTAATACTCGCGGGTACCTTCAAGTACCTTCAAGTGGGACCCCTCCCCTCCCTAGGGGGAGGGGGCCACTTGCGAGTACCGCCCATAAAAGATACAGGGGCCATTAAGGTACTTGAATGGCCTATTCCCCTGTATCTGTATCTGGGTAAGCTAGTACGCCCATAAAAATAGGCGGACTAGCTAGTGGGCCCCCCAAAGCCAAAGGGGGCATTAAGGTACTCGCAAGTGGGCTCCTCCCCTTAATGTAATGCCCCATACCCTAGGGTAGGGAGGGGAGGGGAGGGGAGGGGAGGGGAGGGGAGGGGAGGGGAGGGGTCCCACTTCAAGTCTTAGGCAGCTAAAATAAAAGAAAGAAAAGCTGCCTATGGTAAGACTCGCGAGTACCTTCAAGTACCTTCATGGCCCTCTGTATCTGTATCTGTATCTGTATCTTTAATGGGCATTAAATAAAGGTACTTGCGAGCCTTCAAGTACCTTTTGGGCCCCTGTACCTGGGCATTCTAGAAAGGTACTCGCAAGTGGGCCCCTTCCCTTCCCTTTTTGTAATGCCCCTTATCCTAGGGAGGGGAGGGGTCCCACTTGATATTAGGCAGCCCTTCTTTTACTTTCCTTTAGCTGCCTAATATAAGGCTTGAATGCCCATAAAAGGTACAGGGGAATAGGCCATTAAGGTACTTGAAAGGTACTTGAAAAGCTACCTAATACTTGATAAAAAGTCGCCTTAATATTAATACCGCTCCAGCTAGCGGGTATCACCTACGTGGAATTTTAGGTAGACCTATTGGTAGACCTAAGGGGCCCACTTGCCAAGTATCAAGTATTAGGCAGCTACAGGAAGTCATCACAGAGTTGATAATAGAAGGAAAGTATAATAACCCATGACCTCTCCTTAGAAAGTCGTGCCCCTTAGGGATACAAGCATCGCCAAAGGTGTAGCCGGTCGTCTCCAAGATATCTAGGTATTTACTTTAAGAAAGACAGTGCCTTATCAACTTCATGTGATGTGTTTCTGACTGTTTTAGGGCCACTTCAAGTCTTAGGCAGCTAAAGGAAAGAAAAGCTGCCTCCAAGTACCTTCATGGCCCCTGTATCAGGGCGGTACTACAGGTACCTTTCAAGTACCTTCAAGTCTTACCATAGGCAGCTAAAGTAAAGAAAAGCTGCCCAAGACTTGCCAAGTATTACTATAGGCAGCTTTTCTTGACTTTAGCTGCCTATGCTATGGTAATACTCGCGGGTACCTTAAGGCCCAGAGGAATAGGCCATCAAGGTACCTGGAGTACCTAAATGCCCATAAAAGAGTCATAGGCCATTAAGGTACTTGAATGGCCCCTGTATCTGTACCTTTTATGGGCATTCAATCAAGCCTTATATTATATTATATTAGGCAGCTAAAGTCAAGAAAAGCTGCCTAATATCAAGTGGGACCCCTCCCCTCCCCTCCCCTCCCTAGGATAAGGGGCATTACAAAAAGGGAAGGGAAGGGAAGGGAAGGGGCCCACTTACTTGCGAGTACCTTCATGCCCAGGTACAGATACAGGGCCATTCAATGAAGGTACTTGAAGGCTCGCAAGTACCTTTATTTAATGCCCAGAGGTATAAGCCATAAAATAAAGGTACTTGAAATAAAGGTACTCCAGGTACCTTGAGGGCCTATGACTCTTTTATGGGCATTCAAGTGGGGCCCCTCCCTACCCTAGGGTAAGGGGCATTCAATTAAGGGGCCCACTTACTTGCCAAGTATTACCATACCATAGGCAGCTAAAGTAAGAGAAGAGCTGCCTAATATAATACTCGCAAGTACCTTTATTGAATGCCCAGGTACAGGGGCCATTCAAGTACCGGCCAATTCCCCTTGAGGGGGCATAAAGGTACTCGCAAGTGGGCCCCTTCCCTTCATCTAATGCCCCTTATCCTAGGGTAGGGTAGGGAGGGGTCCCACTTGAAGGTACTTGGAGTACCTTCATGCCCAGGTACAGGGGAATAGGCCATTAAGGTACTTTAAGGTACTAGCTTACCCAGAGACAGAGGTATAGGCCATCAAGAAAGGTACTATTAATTGGAGTACCTTAATTTAATGCCCGGGCACAGGGGCCATAAAGAAAGGTACTTGGTTGCAATATGCATTGCAACGTACGAACCTAACCCACCATAGACAGAAGTGAGCCTCCCAAGGGGCCTGTTTATAATCTGAAAGGGCCTTCTATTTTTATAAAAAATCTGGTATAAAATTAATATCTTTTTTAATATCATGGACCGGCCAACATAAGTAAGAATCGATATCAAATGAACTGAACTGATATGATATCAAATGAACTGATCTGATCTGATCTGATCTGATCTGATCTGATCTGATCTGATCTGATCTGATCTGATCTGATCTGATATCAAATGAAATGATCTGATATCAAATGAAATGATCTGATATCAAATGAAATAATCTGATATCAAATGAAATAATCTGATATCAAATGAAATAATCTGATATCAAATGAAATAATCTGATATCAAATGAAATTCAATGAAATTCAATCCAATTCAATCCTACCCAATCAAAATGCAAATTGTAATAACCATTCAAGTACCTTTCAAGTACCTTGATTTCAAGTACCTTTCAAGTACCTTTCAAGTACCTTGATTTCAAGTACCTTTCAAGTACCTTGATTTCAAGTACCTTTCAAGTACCTTTCAAGTACCTTTCAAGTACCTTGATTTCAAGTACCTTTCAAGTACCTTTCAAGTACCTCAATGGCCTATTCCCCTGTATCTGTATCTTTTATGGGCATTACATTTAGGTACTCGCAAGTGGGCCCCTTCCCTTCCCTTCCCTTCCCTTCCCTACCCTTCGGTAGGGGTCCCACTTAAAGTCTTAGGCAGCTAAAGGAAAGTCAAGAAAAGCTGCCCAAGACAAGACTTGCCAAGTATTACCATAGGCAGCTAAAGGAAAAGCTGCCTAATACTAATACTCGCGGGTACCTTCAAGTACCTTAATGGCCTATTACTCTGGGCATTAAATAAAGGTACTTGCGAGCCTTATATTAGGCAGCCCTTCTTTTACTTTAGCTGCCTAAGACTTGAATGCCCCCCCTTTGGCCTTTGGGGGGGTTAGCTAGTACGCCTATTCCTAGGGGCGTACTAGCTTACCTAGAGGGCCATTAAGGTACCTGGAGTACCTTAATGCCCAGAGTCAGAGGCCCTAAAGGTACTTGGATGGCCCCTGTATCTGTATCTGTATCTGTATCTGTATCTGTATCTGTATCTGTATCTGTATCTGTATCTGTATCTGTATCTGTATCTGTATCTGTATCTGTATCTGTATCTGTATCTGTATCTGTATCTGTATCTGTATCAAAAGGTATCTGTATCTGTATCTGTATCTGTATTAAAAGGTATCTGTATCTGTATCTGTATCTGTATCTGTATCTGTATCTGTATCTGTATTAAAAGGTATCTGTATCTGTATCTGTATCTGTATCTGTATCTGTATTAAAAGGTATCTGTATCTGTATCTGTATCTGTATCTGTATCTGTATCTGTATCTGTATCTGTATTAAAAGGTATCTGTATCTGTATCTGTATCTGTATCTGTATTTTAAGGTATCTGTATCTGTATCTGTATCTGTATCTGTATCTGTATCTGTATCTGTATTAAAAGGTATCTGTATCTGTATCTGTATTTAAAGGTATCTGTATCTGTATCTGTATCTGTATCTGTATCTGTATCTGTATCTGTATCTGTATCTGTATCTGTATTAAAAGGTATCTGTATCTGTATCTGTATCTGTATCAAAAGGTATCTGTATCTGTATTTAAATGTATCTGTATCTGTATCTGTATCTGTATTAAAAGGTATCTGTATCTGTATCTGTATCTGTATCTGTATTAAAAGGTATCTGTATACTTGATGTATCTGTATCTGTATCAAAAGGTATCTGTATCTGTATCTGGGCATAAAGGTACTCCAGGTACCTTGAGGGCCTATGACTCTTTTATGGGTAAGCTAGTCCGCCTATGTATATGGTCGGTACTAGCTTACCCAGAGGTATAGGCCATTAAAGTACCTTTCTAGTACCTTTCTTTAGGGCCCCTGTATCTGTACCTTTAATGGGCATTCCAAGTACCTTCAAGTGGGACCCCTCCCTACCCTAGGGGCCCAGGAGGGGGCCACTTGCGAGTACCTTTATTTAATGCCCAGATACAGGGGAATAGGCCATAAAATAAAGGTACTTGAATGGCCCTGTATATGACTCTTTTATGGGCATAAAGGTACTCCAGGTACCTTGATGGCCTATGACTCTGGGCATAAAATAAAGGTACTCCAGGTACCTTTCTTTATGGCCTATTCCTCTGGGTAAGCTAGTACCTTAATTGAATGCCCCTAGGAATTCAATAGGCGTACTAGCTAGTGGGCCCCCTTATACTTATACCCCAAAGCCAAAGGGGTATCAAGTCAAGTGGGACCCCTCCCGACCCTAGGGGGCATTAGATTAAGGGAAGGGGCCCACTTGCGAGTACCTTTCTATAATGCCCAGGGTAATTGGCCATCAAGGTACTTGAAGGGGCATTTAATTAAGGTACCCGCGAGTATTATATTAGGCAGCTAAAAGAAAAGCTGCCTATGGTATGGTAATACTTGGCAAGTCTTACCATGGGCAGCCTTTCTTGTAGCTGCCTAAGACTTGAAGGTACTTGGAGTACCGCCCAGATACAGATACAGGGGCCATCCAAGTACCTTTATGGCCTATTACTCTTTTATGGGCATTAAATCAAGTCTTATATTAGGCAGCTAAAGGAAAGGTAAAGCTGCCCAAGACTTGCGAGTACCGCCCAGAGTAATAGGCCATTAAGGTACTTGAAAGGTACTCGCAAGTCTTGTCTTGTCTTGTCTTGGGCAGCCTTGACTTTCCTTTCCTTTAGCTGCCTATGGTATGGTATGGTATGGTAAGACTTTAAGTGGGACCCCTACCTACCCTACCCTACCCTAGGATAGGATAGGATAGGATAGGATAGGATAGGATAGGATAGGATAGGATAGGATAGGATAGGATAGGATAGGATAGGATAGGATAGGATAAGATAAGGGGCATTAGATTAAGGGAAGGGAAGGGAAGGGAAGGGAAGGGGCCCACTTGCGAGTACCTTTATTTTATGCCCAGAGTAATAGGCCATAAAATAAAGGTACTTGAAAGGTACTTGAAGGTACTAGCAAGTATTAGGCAGCTTTTATTTTAGCTGCCTATGGTAATACTTGGGGAGGGGTCCCACTTGGTAGCTGCCTAATACTTGGGGGGGTTAGCTTGTCCGCCTATGTATATGGTCGGTACTAGCTTACCCATAGATATAGGCGGACTAGCTAACCCCCCCCAAACCAAACCAAAGGGGTATAAAAGTACCTTAATGGCCCTCTGTATATGGGCATCAAGTGGGACCCCTCCCCTCCCCTCCCCTCCCTAGGGTAAGGGGCATTAGATTAAGGGAAGGGGCCCACTTGCGAGTACCTTCAAGTACCTTCAAGTACCTTCAAGTACCTTCAAGTGGGACCCCTCCCCTCCCTAGGGGCCCAGGAGGGGCCCACTTGCGAGTACCTTTATGCCCCTTATACCCCTTGAGGGGGGCGGTACTTGAATGGCCCTATGGGCATTAAGGTACTTGCGAGCCTTCAAGTACCTTAATGGCCCTCTGTATCTGGGCATAAAATAAAGGTACTCGCAAGTGGGCCCCTTCCCTTCCCTTAATCTAATGCCCCTTATCCTAGGGTAGGGAGGGGTCCCACTTGATATTAGGCAGCTTTTCTTTACTTTAGCTGCCTAATATAATATAAGGCTTGATTGAATGCCCATAAAAGGTACAGATACAGGGGGCCATTAAGGTACTTGAAGAAAAGCTGCCTATGCTATGGTAATACTCGCGGGTACCTTCAAGTACCTTCAAGTGGGACCCCTCCCTACCCTACCCTACCCTAGGGGTCCAGATACAGAGGGGCCCACTTGCGAGTACCTTTATTTTATGCCCATAAAAGGTACAGGTACAGGGGCATTCAATTAAGGTACTAGAATGCCCTCTGGGTAAGCTAGTACCTTAATTGAATGCCCCTAGGAATAGGCGTACTAGCTAGTGGGCCCCCCTTATACCCCAAAGCCAAGGGGTATAAGGGGCATTAAATAAAGGTACTTGCGAGCCTTATATTATATTAGGCAGCTTTTCTTTACTTTAGCTGCCTAAGGCTTGAATGCCCAGAGTAATAGGCCATCAAGTGGGACCCCTCCCTACCCTAGGATAAGGGCATTAGATAAAGGGAAGGGAAGGGAAGGGAAGGGAAGGGAAGGGAAGGGAAGGGAAGGGAAGGGAAGGGAAGGGAAGGGGCCCACTTGCGAGTACCTTCATTGAATGCCCAGGGTAATTGGCCATAAAATAAAGGTACTAGAAGGTACTCGCAAGTGGGCCCCTCCTGGGCCCCTAGGGAGGGGAGGGGTCCCACTTGATATTAGGCAGCCCTTCTTTGAGCTGCCTAAGGCTTGAATGCCCAGAGCCATAGGCCATCAAGTGGGACCCCTACGGGCCCACTTGCGAATACCGCCCAGGGTAATTGGCCATAAAATAAAATAAAGGTACTTTAAAGGCACTTGGAAGGTACCTGGAGTACCTTCAAGTACCGGCTTATACCTCTTTTATGGGCATTAAATAAAGGTACTTGCGAGCCTTATATTAGGCAGCTTTTCTTTTCTTGTAGCTGCCTAATATAAGGCTTGAATGCCCAGGAGACCGTTACTTGGTCTATTATTATAAAAAATATGCATAAAATTAATTACCTTTGTATATTTAAAGGCAACTGCCTTAGCCCCCACTTGGCCCGTATAAAACCAATCAGTGGCGTGGCGTAACGAAAGTTCACTTAGTGGCGTAACGAAAGCTCACTCAGTGGCGTAAGAATTAAGTAAGTATGAGTTTGGTACTGGATCAGCATGAGTTTGTTACTGGCTCAGCATGGGTTTGTTACTGGATCAGCATGAGTTTGTTACTGGCTCAGCATGGGTTTGTTACTGGCTCAGCATGGGTTTGTTACTGGCTCAGCATGGGTTTGTTACTGGCTCAGCATGGGTTTGTTACTGGCTCAGCATGAGTTTGGTACTTAATTATTACGATTTTACTTGGAATAAGTTACGATTAAAGTTGTTCCGGTTCTACTAAAATTTTATTTGCTTTGACGGGCTTGCCTTCCTAATGGTGGAGACGCTATGAAACTGGGTAAACTAAATACTCCCGTAATAAATATTGATGAACTGGTATTTTATGGTAAGGTAAGGTAAGGTAAGGTAAGGTAAGGTAAGGTAAGGTAAGGTAAGGTAAGGTAAGGTAAGGTAAGGTAAGGTAAGGGGCCCACTTGAGGCAGCTTTTACTTTAGCTGCCTATGGTAAGACTTGAAAAATATAAATCTAAAAAAGATATTAATTTTATGCCAGATTTTTTTATAATAATAGACTAAGCTTTTGCATGCCTAGAGTGGCCCCCTTTAGAGTAGAGGCCCACTTAACTTATAGGAAAGCTAAAACTTTTAAGTGAGTAAGTAACCAAGTGGCCCTCAGTCAGTGCCTTGGCAGCCAGGAGGCCCACTTGCTAAAAGTAGCTATAAGAATTAGAATTAGAATTAGAATTAGAATTAGAATTAGAATTAGAATTAGAATTAGAATTAGAATTAGAATTAGAATTAGAATTAGAATTAGAATTAGAATTAGAATTAGAATTAAATGTTGTTTAAGCATTAATAACTAGAAGATGGGCTTGGAAGCAGCCATTCTACAATGAAAGCGTAACAGCTCACTAGTTTAGCCTAACCAACGTATATATGTTTGGGTACATGAAAATGCCGAAGCTTGTTAGTAGATCCGTCTTAGACCTATGTCTATGTCTATGCCGATGCCTTATACCTATCCCTATCCCTATCCCTATCCCTATCCCTATCCCTATCCCTATCCTATCCTATCCTATCCTATCCTATCCTATCCTATCCTATCCTATCCTTATCCTTCTCTGAAAGAGACTTTACACTAGAAGACAATGTCTTTCTTTAATTTTTTAAAAAAGATTTATGAGATGCCTTTTGGACCCGAAGCTGAGCGAGCTAATTACGAGCAGACATGGTTTTATCCATGGTCGAACCAGTGTCTGTTGCAATAGACTTGGATGACTTGTAGTTAGAGGTGAAATGCCTATCAAGCTCAGGGATAGCTGGTTTCCTGTGAAACCTATATGGGTAAGGTGAGTAGTTACAACAATTCTATGTAGTCGCAAGGTGAATGAGAGTTGATTCAAACTACTTAATCAGACATTAGGCGGGAAGGTTTAATGTCAAAAGGAAAACAGTCCAGAAACACAGCTAAGGTCCCCAATTTATTTGTTTTAATACCGTCCATATTTATATATTTTTAGTTATTCATATTCATATTCATATTCATATTCATATTCATATTCATATTCATATTCATATTCATATTCATATTCATATTCATATTCATATTCATATTCATATTCATATTCATATTCATATTCATATTCATATTCATATTCATATTCATATTCATATTCATATTCATATTCATATTCATATTTATAGTTATTAAGTGGCCCCTCATTACCTAACTACAGTGAGGTCAAGCCAGTGGGCCCTGCGCTCTAACCGGGGGGCCCACTAGCGCGACGCTCTAACCAGGGGGCCCACTAGCGCGACCCCCAATGAGCAAACTCTGTTTGGACAGCCACCAAGTACCGGACAATTCATCTGGCTCTGGGCGTTACTAGCTTCGGGCCCACTTGAGGCTGTCTAGGTCGAGCCAACCTCTTTAGACTGCCTAGTGGGCTCCTAACGGGAAGGCAGTCGCAAGAGGGTGGCAGTCGCATTGGGTGGGGGACAGCTGCCTTATACAAATAGAAACTGCCTAATAAGTTGGAACTAGAACTAGAACTAGAACTAGAATTAGAACTAGAACTATAATTAGAACTAGAACTAGAAATATAAGAGATTATGGATAAGCGAGCGGATTCGTCTACACCCCTTTTTAATGATCAATCTTTTAATTTAACAGAACTACTAATCAATGAAGTTTATTGTCTTTTTAAAGTGAATTGTCTTTTGAAAGACAACATGAAACGAGGTAACCTACATAATCCCGTAATAAAAAGTTCTTATGCCTTCCAAGTGGCCCCTTCCCTAGGAATAAGGGGCCTACTTTCCAACTCCAAGTGGCCCCTTCCCTAGGAATAAGGGGCCTACTTGCCAACTCCAAGTGGCCCCTTCCCTAAGACTAGGGGCCACTTGCCAACCCCAAGTATTAGGCAGCTAAAAGAAAGAAACGCTGCCTAATATAATATAATATAATATAATATAAGACTCGCTAGTACCGCCCAGAGTCAGGGGGCCATTCAAGTACCGGCCCTCTGGGTAAGCTAGTACCTTAATGCCCCCCCTTTGGTTTGGGGGGGGTTAGCTAGTCCGCCTATGTCTATGGGCGGAATAGCTTACCCCTAGGCGTACTAGCTAGTGGGCCCCCCTCTACCCCCCCAAGCATTAGGCAGCTAAAATAAAAGCTGCCTAATACTTGCGAGTACCTTTATTTTATGCCCAGGGGGCCGGTACTTGGTAGGGGTAGGGGGGGCGGTACTCGCAAGTCTTGGGCAGCTTTTCTTTACTTTCCTTTAGCTGCCTATGGTAAGACTTGAAGGTACTTGGGTGGAATTTGAGGCAACCTCTGTTTGGTCAGCCACAGGCTGTATAGGTCCTGCTGAGGGCCCCCTGGTCGCAGACAGTTAACAACTTATAACTCGATCCCCATTACCTATTCATAGCCACGTTAAAAGACATGTAGGCCACCTATGTCTTTGGGTAAGCGATTCCGCCCCCCCTTTCAAGTACCTTTATGGCCAATTACCCTGTATCTGGGCATTAAGGTACTCCAGGTACCTTCAAGTGGGACCCCTCCCTACCCTAGGGGTCCAGGAGGGGCCCACTTGCGAGTACCTTCAAGTACCTTCAAGTGGGACCCCTCCCTAGGGGGCATTACATAAAGGGGCCCACTTGCGAGTACCGCCCAGGGGGCCATTAAGGTACTAGAATGCCCTCTGGGCGGTACTTGCGAGCCTTCTATTAGGCAGCTTTTATAGTAGCTGCCTAAGGCTTGATTTAATGCCCAGATACAGGGGCCCTAAAGGTACTTGAATGGCCTATACCTCTGGGTAAGCTAGTACGCCCTTAGGCGGACTAGCTAACCCCCCCTACCCCCGTAGGGGTAGGGCCCCCTTTGGGGTTAGCTAGTACCGCCTATGTCTATGTCTACGGCGGCACTAGCTTAGGGCATTAAATGAAGGTACCCGCGAGTATTACCATACCATAGGCAGCTAAAAGAAAAGAGGGCTGCCTCATTCATACTTGGCAAGTATTAGGCAGCTTTTACTTTAGCTGCCTAATACTTGGGGGGTAGAGGGGGCCCACTAGCTAGTACGCCTCAGGGCGTACTAGCTTACCCACAGGGCCCTCAAGGTACCTGCAAGTATTAGGCAGCCCTCTTTTACTTTAGCTGCCTATGGTAATACTCGCGGGTACCGCCCCTTATACCCCTTGGCTTTGGGGGGTAGAGGGGGCCCACTAGCTAGTACGCCTATTCCTAGGGGCGTACTAGCTTACCCAGAGTAATAGGCCATTAAGGTAGCTGGAGTACCGCCCAGGGGAATAGGCCATAAAGGTACTTGGTAGGGGTAGGGGGGCATTAAATTAAGGTACTCGCGAGTCTTACCATAGGCAGCTTTTCTTTATTCAAGTACCTTGATGGCCCCTGTATCTGTATCTGGGCATAAAATAAAGGTACTCGCAAGTGGGCCCCTTCCCTTCCCTTCCCTTCCCTTCCCTTCCCTTCCCTTCCCTTCGGTAGGGGTCCCACTTGGTAGCTGCCTAAGACTTTAAGTTGGACCCCTCCCTACCCTAGGGGGAGGGGCCCTAAGGTAAGGGTAGGGGCCCACTTACTTGCCAAGTATGAATGAGGCAGCTAAAGTAAATAAAAGCTGCCTATGGTAATACTCGCGGGTACCTTAATGGCCCCCTTTCAAGTACCTTAATGGCCTATTCCCCTGTATCTGTACCCGGGCATAAAATCAAGGTACTCGCAAGTATTAGGCAGCTTTTATTTAAGCTGCCTAATACTTGGGGGGGGGTTAGCTAGTACGCCTATTTATATGGGCGTACTAGCTTACCCAGAGTCATAGGCCATCAAGTGGGACCCCTCCCTACCCTAGGATAGGATAAGGGGCATTAGATTAAGGGAAGGGGCCCACTTGCGAGTACCTTCTAGTACCTTAATGGCCTATTCCCCTGGGCATTAAGGTACTCGCAAGTGGGCCCCTTCCCTTCCCTTCCCTTAATCTAATGCCCCCTAGGGAGGGGTCCCACTTGAATGCCCAGGTACAGATACAGGGGCCCTAAAGGTACTTGCAAGTGGGCCCCTCCCTACCCTAGGGTAAGGGGCATTTCCGAAAGGGGAGGGGCCCACTTACTTGCGAGTACCTTCAAGTCTTACCATAGGCAGCTACAAGAAAGGCTGCCCAAAACAAGACTTGCCAAGTATTAGGCAGCTAAAGTCAAGAAAAGCTGCCTATGGTAATACTCGCGGGTACCGCCCCTTATACCCCTTGGCTTTGGGGGGTAGAGGGGGCCCACTAGCTAGTACGCCTATTCCTAGGGGCGTACTAGCTTACCCAGAGTAATAGGCCATAAAGGTACCCGGAGTACCGCCCAGAGTAATAGGCCATTAAGGTACTTGAATGCCCAGGTACAGATACAGGGGCCATAAAGGTACTTTAAAGGTAGCTGGAGTACCGCCCAGGTACAGGGGCCATTAAGGTACTTGGATGGCCTATTCCTCTGTATCTGTCTCTGGGCGGTACTAGCAAGTCGGCGGCAGCTAAAAGGGGAGCTGCCTCAGACTTGACAAGTGGGCCCCCTAGGGGGCCGCTTGGTGGCTCTGGGTGGTACTAGCAAGTATGAATGAGGCAGCTTCAATCAAGTACCTTTCAAGTACCTTTATGGCCCCTGTATCTGTATCTTTAATGGGCATTTAATTAAGGTACTCGCAAGTGGGCCCCTTCCCTTCCCTTCCCTTCGGTAGGGGTCCCACTTGATGGCCTATTCCCCTTTGGTTTGGGGGGGGTTAGCTAGTCCGCCTACGTCTATGGGTAAGCAAGTACGGCCAATGTATATGTCTATGGGTAAGCCAGTACCGCCTATGTATATGGGTAAGCTAGTACCTTTATGGCCGATGTCTTTGGGTAAGCTAGTACCTTCAAGTACCTTAATGGCCTATTCCCCTGTACCTTTTATGGGCATTCAATCAAGCCTTATATTAGGCAGCTAAAGGAAAATAAAAGAAGGGCTGCCTAATATCAAGTGGGACCCCTCCCTACCCTACCCTACCCTACCCTACCCTAGGATAGGATAAGGGGCATTACATAAAGGGAAGGGAAGGGGCCCACTTGCGAGTACCTTAATGCCCAGGTACAGATACAGGGGCCATCAAGTGGGACCCCTACGGTAAGGGGCCCACTTGCGAGTACCGCCCCTTATACCCCTTTGGGGGGGGTTAGCTAGTACGCCTAGGGGCGTACTAGCTTACCCAGAGGGCATTAAGGTACTTGAAAGGTACTTGAAGGCTCGCAAGTACCTTCAAGTACCTTTATGGCCCCCTGTATCTGTACCTGGGCATTAAATTAAGGTACTCGCAAGTGGGCCCCTTCCCTCTGTATCTGGACCCCTAGGGTAGGGTAGGGAGGGGTCCCACTTGAATGCCCAGAGTAATAGGCCATTAAGGTAGCTGGAGTACCGCCCAGGTACAGGGGAATAGGCCATTAAGGTACTTGAATGTACAGTTGATTAAAAATTGGCTCAAAGTATGGTATGGAAAGCATGTTTATGATCAATGAAGCGATCAAAGCTTACCCATAGGGACGGAACCGATGAAACTCCTTACACAGTAGCACTTGATTGCAAACAGAGGAACAGGAAATCGGTATTTTAAACTTGGACCAGTAAAAAGAAGGGCTGCCTAATACTTGAGAGTGGGCTTGTTTGACAGCCACTAGGCATTTTCTAGACAACCACTAGGCCTACCTAGTGGCTGTCCCTAATCCCAAAGCAAAGACCAAGTGGGCCCCAAAGACTAAGGGGCCCGCTCGCCAAGTATGAATGAGGCAGCTACCAAGTGGGACCCCTACCGAAGGGGCCCACTTACTTGCCAAGTATTAGGCAGCTAAAGTCAAGAAAAGCTGCCTATGGTATGGTAATACTCGCGGGTACCTTCAAGTACCTTAATGGCCCCCCCAAGGGGGGCATTCAAGCCTTATATTATATTAGGCAGCTACAAGAAAAGAAAAGCTGCCTAATATAATATAAGGCTCGCAAGTACCTTTATTTAATGCCCCTTCAAGTACCTTAATGCCCCCTCAAGGGGGGCGGTACTCGCAAGTGGGCCCCTCCTGGACCCCTAGGGTCGGGAGGGGTCCCACTTGACTTGATACCCCTTGGCTTTGGGGTATAAGTATAAGGGGGCCCACTAGCTAGTACGCCTATTCCTAGGGGCGTACTAGCTTACCCAGAGTAATAGGCCATTAAGGTACTTGAAGGTACTCGCAAGTGGGCCCCTTCCCTCTGTATCTGGACCCCTAGGGTAGGGAGGGGTCCCACTTGAATGCCCATAAAAGAGTCATATACAGGGCCATAAAGAAAGGTACCTGGAGTACCTTTATGCCCAGATACAGGTACAGGGGCCCTAAAGGTACTTGAATAAAGAAAAGCTGCCTATGGTATGGTAATACTCGCGGGTACCTTAATTAAATGCCCAGAGTAATAGGCCATCAAGTGGGACCCCTACCTACCCTACCCTAGGATAAGGGGCATTAGATTAAGGGAAGGGGCCCACTTGCCAAGTATTACCATACCATAGGCAGCTAAAGTAAAGGAAGAGCTGCCTATAGTAATACTCGCAAGTACCTTTATTTAATGCCCATAAAAGATACAGAGGGCCATTCAAGTACCTTTATGGCCAATTCCCCTTGAGGGGGCATTAAATTAAGGTACTCGCAAGTGGGCCCCTTACCTCTGTATCTGGACCCCTAGGGTAGGGTAGGGTAGGGTAGGGAGGGGTCCCACTTGAAGGTACTTGGAGTACCTTAATGCCCAGGTACAGGGGAATAGGCCATTAAGGTACTTGAATAAAGAAAAGCTGCCTAATACTTGGCAAGTATGAATGAGAATGAGGCAGCCCTCTTTTAGCTGCCTAATGCTTGGGGGGTAGAGGGGGGCCCACTAGCTAGTACGCCTAGGGGTAAGCTATTCCGCCCATATCAATTCAATAGGCGGACTAGCTCACCCCCCCAAAGGCCAAAGGGGGCATTCAATTAAGGTACTAGCTTACCCAGATACAGGGGCCATTAAGGTACTTGGAAGGTACCTGGAGTACCTTAAAGTCTTAGGCAGCTAAAGTAAAAGCTGCCCAAGACTTGCGAGTACCTTCAAGTACCTTTATGGCTTATACCTCTTTTATGGGCATTAAATCAAGTCTTAGGCAGCTAAAAGCTGCCCAAGACTTGCGAGTACCGCCCAGAGGGCCGGTACTTGAAAGGTACTTGCGAGCCTTATATTATATTAGGCAGCTTTTCTTTTCTTGTAGCTGCCTAAGGCTTGAATGCCCATAAAAGAGTCATAGGCCATTAAGGTACTTGAATGCCCATAAAAGGTACAGATACAGGGGCCATTCAGGTACTTGAAAGGTACTTTAAGAGCTGACTCATACTTGCTAGTACCGCCCAGAGGTATAGGCCACCCAGGTACCTTAAAGTCTTACCATCCATAGGCAGCTAAAGGAAAGTAAAGAAAAGCTGCCCAAGACAAGACTTGCGAGTACCTTTCAAGTACCTTCAAGTCTTACCATAGGCAGCTAAAGGAAAGGTAAAGCTGCCCAAGACTTGCGAGTACTTTAATGCCCAGATACAGGGGCCATAAAGGTACTTGAAGGTACTAGCCTACCCAGGGGAATAGGCCATTCAGGTACCTGGAGTACCTTAATGCCCAGAGTCATAGGCCATAAAGGTACTTGAATGGCCCCTGTATCTGTATCTGTATTAAAAGGTATCTGTATCTGTATCTGTATCTGTATTAAAAGGTATCTGTATCTGTATTTTAAGGTATCTGTATCTGTATCTGTATCTGTATTAAAAGGTATCTGTATTTTAAGGTATCTGTATCTGTATCTGTATCTGTATTAAAAGGTATCTGTATCTGTATCTGTATTAAAAGGTATCTGTATTTTAAGGTATCTGTATCTGTATCTGTATTAAAAGGTATCTGTATCTGTATCTGTATTAAAAGGTATCTGTATTTTAAGGTATCTGTATCTGTATCTGTATCTGTATTTAAAGGTATCTGTATCTGTATCTGTATCTGTATCTGTATCTGTATCTGTATCTGTATCTGTATCTGTATCTGTATCTGTATCTGTATCTGTATCTGTATTTTAAGGTATCTGTATCTGTATCTGTATCTGTATCTGTATCTGTATCTGTATCTGTATCTGTATCTGTATTAAAAGGTATCTGTATCTGTATCTGTATTTAAAGGTATCTGTATCTGTATCTGTATCTGTATCTGTATCTGTATCTGTATCTGTATCTGTATCTGTATCTGTATCTGTATCTGTATCTGTATTTTAAGGTATCTGTATCTGTATCTGTATCTGTATCTGTATCTGTATCTGTATCTGTATCTGTATCTGTATCTGTATCTGTATCTGTATCTGTATTAAAAGGTATCTGTATTTTAAGGTATCTGTATCTGTATCTGTATCTGTATCTGTATCTGTATCTGTATCTGTACCTGGGCATTCAAGCCTTAGGCAGCTCAAAGCTGCCTAATATCAAGTGGGACCCCTCCCTACCCTAGGGGGCATAAAGGGGCCCACTTGCGAGTACCGCCCAGATACAGGGGCCATTAAGGTACTTGAAGGCTCGCAAGTACCTTTATTTAATGCCCAGAGGTATAAGCCGGTACTTGAAGGTACTCCAGGTACCTTTCTTTATGGCCTATGACTCTGGGCATTAAGGTACCCGCGAGTATTACCATAGGCAGCTAAAATAAAGAAAAGCTGCCTAATAATTGGCAAGTATTACCTTAGGCAGCCCCCTTTTCTTTTACTTTAGCTGCCTATGGTATGGTAATACTTGGGGGGTAGAGGGGGGCCCACTAGCTAGTACGCCTATTTATTTATATGGGCGTACTAGCTTACCCAGAGTCATAGGCCCTCAAGGTACCTGGAGTACCTTAAAGTCTTACCATAGGCAGCTACAAGAAAGGCTGCCCAAAACAAGACTTGCCAAGTATTAGGCAGCTACAAGAAAAGCTGCCTATGGTAATACTCGCGGGTACCTTAATGCCCAGAGTCATAGGCCATTAAGGTACTTGAATGCCCAGAGTAATAGGCCATAAAGAAAGGTACCTGGAGTACCGCCCCCCTTGAGGGGGCCATCAAGTGGGACCCCTACGGTAAGGGGCCCACTTGCGAGTACCGCCCAGAGGGCATTAAGGTACTTGAAAGGTACTTGGAAGGTACCTGGAGTACCTTAATTTAATGCCCAGGTACAGATACAGGGGCCATAAAGGTACTTGAAGGTACCCGCGAGGGGCCATAAAGGTACTTGAAGGTACCCGCGAGGGGCCATAAAGGTACTTGAAGGTACCCGCGAGGGGCCATAAAGGTACTTGAAGGTACCCGCGAGGGGCCATAAAGGTACTTGAAGGTACCCGCGAGTATTACCATACCATAGGCAGCTTTTCTTTATTGTAGCTGCCTATGGTAATACTTGGCAAGTGGGCCCCTCCTGGGCCCCTAGGGTAGGGAGGGGTCCCACTTAAAGTCTTACCATAGGCAGCTACCAAGTGGGACCCCTACCGAAGGGAAGGGAAGGGAAGGGGCCCACTTGCCAAGTATTAGGCAGCTAAGAGAAGAGCTGCCTATGGTAATACTCACAAGTACCTTCAAGTACCTTCATGGCCCTCTGGGTAAGCTAGTACGCCCCTAGGCGTACTAGCTAACCCCCCCCAAAGGGGGGGGCGGTACTTGCGAGCCTTATATTAGGCAGCTTTTCTTTTCTTGTAGCTGCCTAAGGCTTGAATGCCCAGAGGAATAGGCCATAAAGGTACTTGGAGTACCGCCCAGATACAGATACAGGGGCCATCAAGTGGGACCCCTCCCGAAGGGGCCCACTTGCGAGTACCTTCTAGTACCGGCCCCCTGTACCTGGGCATTAAATTAAGGTACTCGCAAGTGGGCCCCTCCCCCTAGGGTAGGGAGGGGTCCCACTTGAATGCCCAGATACAGATACAGGGGAATAGGCCATAAAGGTACTTTAAAGGTACTTGAATAAATAAAAGCTGCCTATGGTAAGACTCGCGAGTACCTTAATGCCCAGAGTCATAGGCCATCAAGGTACTTGGAAGGTACTTGGAAGGTACTTGGAAGGTACTTGGAAGGTACTTGGAAGGTACTTGGAAGGTACTTGGAAGGTACTTGGAAGGTACTTGGAAGGTACTTGGAGTACCGCCCAGGTACAGATACAGGGGCCATCAAGTGGGACCCCTACGGTAAGGGGAGGGGAGGGGCCCACTTGCGAGTACCTTAATTTAATGCCCCTTATACCCCTTGGCTTTGGGGTATAAGGGGGGCCCACTAGCTAGTACGCCTATTCCTAGGGGCATTCAATTAAGGTACTAGCTTACCCAGAGTAATAGGCCATGAAGGTACTTGAAAGGTACTTGAATGGCCTATACCTCTGGGTAAGCTAGTACCGCCCCCCCTTTGGTTTGGGGGGGCCCACTAGCTAGTCCGCCTATGGGCGCCTATGGGCGCCTATGGGCGCCTATGGGCGCCTATGGGCGCCTATGGCGGTACTAGCTTACCCAGAGGGATAGGGCCTAAAGGGACTTGGAAGTTTAAAAGATATTTATTTTATGCCAGATTTTTTATAATAATATAAATACCAAGTACCTTTCTTGATGGCCAATTTATCTGTCTCTGGGTAAGCTAGTACCGCCCCCCCTTTGGGGGGTCCAAGGGGCCCCCTTGCCAAGTATTAGGCAGCTACCAAGTGGGACCCCTCCCGAAGGGGCCCACTTGCGAGTACCTAAATGCCCAGGGGAATAGGCCATTCAAGTACCTTAATGGCCCTCTGTATCTGGGCGGTACTCGCAAGTCTTGGGCAGCCTTTCTTGTAGCTGCCTAAGACTTGAAGGTACTTGAATAAAGAAAAGCTGCCTAATACTCGCTGGTACCTTCAAGTACCTTTCAAGTACCTTAATGGCCCCTGTATCTGGGTAAGCTAGTACCTTAATTGAATGCCCCTAGGCGTACTAGCTAGTGGGCCCCCCTTATACCCCAAAGCCAAAGGGGTATAAGGGGCATAAAGGTACTCGCAAGTGGGCCCCTTACCGTAGGGGTCCCACTTGATGGCCTATTCCCCTGTACCTGGGCATAAAGGTACTCCAAGTACCTTTCAAGTACCTTAATTTAATGCCCCTGTACCTGGGCATTCAAGCCTTAGGCAGCTAAAAGAAAAGCTGCCTAATATAAGGCTCGCAAGTACCTTTATTTAATGCCCAGAGTAATAGGCCATAAAGGTACTTGAAGGTACTCGCAAGTGGGCCCCTTCCCTTTATCTAATGCCCCCTAGGGAGGGGTCCCACTTGATGGCCCCCTGTATCTGGGCGGTACTTGCGAGTATTAGGCAGCTCTTCCCTTAGCTGCCTCATTCATACTTGGCAAGTGGGCCCCCTTAGGGCCCCTAGGGTAGGGAGGGGTCCCACTTGAATGCCCTAAGCTAGTGCCGCCGTAGACATAGACATAGGCATAGGCATAGGCATAGGCATAGGCATAGGCATAGGCATAGGCATAGGCATAGGCATAGGCATAGGCATAGGCATAGGCATAGGCATAGGCATAGGCATAGGCATAGGCATAGGCATAGGCATAGGCATAGGCATAGGCATAGGCGGTACTAGCTAGTGGGCCCCCAAAAGACAAAAGACAAGGGGCCCCCTTTGGTTTGGGGTATAAGGGGGGCCCACTAGCTAGTCCGCCTATTTTTATGGGCGTACTAGCTTACCCAGAGACAGAGGGCCATTAAGGTACCTGGAGTACCTTAATGCCCCTTGAGGGGGCCATCAAGTGGGACCCCTCCCGAAGGGAAGGGGCCCACTTACTTGCCAAGTATTACCATACCATAGGCAGCTACAATAAAATAAAGCTGCCTATGGTATGGTAATACTCGCGGGTACCTTCAAGTACCTTAATGAATGGCCCCTGTATCTGTACCTTTTATGGGCATTAAATTAAGGTACTCGCAAGTGGGCCCCTTCCCTCTGTATCTGGACCCCTAGGGTAGGGTAGGTAGGGGTCCCACTTGAATGCCCATATACAGAGGGCCCTCAAGGTACCTGGAGTACCTTAATTAAATGCCCAGGGTAATTGGCCGTAAAGGTACTTGAAAGGTACTTGAAGGTACTTTAAAGAAAGGTACTTGAAAGGGGGCATTCAAGTGGGACCCCTCCCTACCCTAGGGGGAGGGGGGGGGCCCACTTGCGAGTACCGCCCATAAAAGATACAGGGGCCATCAAGTGGGACCCCTACCGAAGGGAAGGGAAGGGAAGGGGCCCACTTGCGAGTACCTTGATGCCCATAAAAGATACAGGGGCCATTCAAGTACCTTCTAGTACCTTAATGCCCCTGTACCTGGGCGGTACTCGCAAGTGGGCCCCTCTGTATCTGGACCCCTAGGGAGGGGTCCCACTTGAATGCCCTCTGGGCATAAAGGTACTCGCAAGTCTTGGGCAGCCTTTCTTGTAGCTGCCTATGGTAAGACTTGAAGGTACTGGCTTACCCAGAGACACCAAGCGGCCCCCCTGAGGGGGCCCACTAGACCGGGTGGGGCTTGGTAGGTTAGATTTTATGTATGACCGCACGTTGACTATATTCAACCAACCATCGAGATATCGGTTTACTTTATTTATTATTTGCTCTTTTTGCTGGAGTGATTGGGACAATGCTTTCTATGTTTATTCGTATGGAGCTTTCCTTACCAGGTAGCGGTATTCTTGCTAGCAATGGGCAATTATACAACGTTATTATTACAGGACACGGTATTATCATGCTTTTATTCATGGTTATGCCTTCCTTATTTGGGGGTTTTGGTAACTGACTAGTACCTATTTTGATCGGAGCGCCCGATATGGCTTTTCCACGTCTTAATAATATTAGCTTTTGATTAAACCCTCCAGCCCTTGCTTTACTTCTCTTATCTACTTTAGTCGAACAAGGAGCCGGTCTTGGTTGAACAGCTTACCCTCCACTTAGTATTCAACATTCAGGTGCTTCCGTTGATTTAGCGATTTTAAGTCTCCACTTAAATGGTCTTAGCTCTATCTTAGGGTCTATTAACATGCTTGTCACTGTTTTTGGAATGCGTGCTGCAGGTATGAAACTGAATCAAATTCCCCTCTTTGTTTGATCTATTGTATTTACAGCGTTTCTAGTAATCTTATCTGTTCCAGTCTTAGCTGCAGCATTAGTGATGCTTTTAACGGATCGTAACTTAAACACAGCCTATTTCTGTGAATCTGGAGACTTGATCTTATATCAACACTTGTTCTGATTCTTTGGACATCCAGAAGTCTACATCCTAGTCTTACCTGCTTTTGGTATCGTGAGTCACGTCATTAGTTTCTTCTCCCAAAAACCCGTTTTTGGTGTAGTTGGAATGATTTGCGCCATGGGTGCTATTAGCCTCATTGGTTTCATTGTATGAGCACACCACATGTTTGTCGTCGGTCTCGACTTAGATACGGTTGCTTACTTTACTTCTGCTACAATGATTATTGCAGTTCCAACAGGGATGAAAATCTTCTCTTGAATGGCCACGATCTATGGTGGAAGTGTTTGATTCACTACTCCCATGTGATTTGCCTTAGGATTCTTATGCCTCTTTACATTAGGAGGCGTCACTGGAATTGTCTTAGCTAACGCTGGAGTCGACGTAATGCTACACGACACCTACTACGTAGTGGCTCACTTCCACTACGTCCTTAGTATGGGGGCAACCTTTGGTATTTTCGCCGGTATTTATTTCTGATTTGGTTTAATGACTGGTTTGAGTTATATTGAAGGTCGTGGTCAAGTTCATTTCTGAACTTTATTCATTGGGGTTAATGTTACTTTCTTACCAATGCATTGCTTAGGAATTGCTGGAATGCCTCGTCGTATGTTTGACTATGCTGATTGTTTTGCTGGTTGAAACGCTGTTGCCAGTTTTGGTTCAATGATTTCTTTCATTTCGATTCTTATGTTAGCCGGTCCTGTTAATTTCGTTCCGACTACTGACAAAGTAACAATGCCACAATCAGCAACAACACTCGAATGAGTACTGCCAGCTACACCAGCTTATCACGCTTTCAGCCAATTACCGGCCTTGCGTGCCTCCGTTAACTAATGGTTACTCTTATCTAGCCTTTCCCTTCCCTTCCCTTAAAGTACCTTCCCTTAGGGCCCTTCCCTTAAAGTACCTTCCCTTAGGGCCCTTCCCTTAAAGTACCTTCCCTTAGGGCCCTTCCCTTCCCTTAAAGTACCTTCCCTTCCCTTAGGGCCCTTCCCTTAGTGTAGGGAGGGGAGGGGAGGGGTCCCACTTCAAGTCTTACCATAGCACATAGCATAGGCAGCTAAAATAAAAGAAAGAAAAGCTGCCTATGGTAAGACTCGCCAAGTATTACCATACCATAGCATAGGCAGCCCTCTTTTACTTTACTTTACTTTAGCTGCCTATGCTATGGTAATACTCGCGGGTACCTTTCAAGTACCTTAATGGCCTAGGACTCTGGGCATCAAGTGGGACCCCTCCCCTCCCGACCCTACCCTCGGATAAGATAAGGGGCATTAGATAAAGGGAAGGGAAGGGGCCCACTTGCGAGTACCTTCTAGTACCTTTATGAATGGCCCCTGTATCTGTATCTGTATCTGTATCTGTATCTGTATCTGTATCTGTATCTGTATCTGTATCTGTATCTGTATCTGTATCTGTATCTGTATCTGTATCTGTATCTGTATCTGTATCTGTATCTGTATCTGTATCTGTATCTGTATTTTAAGGTATCTGTATCTGTATCTGTATCTGTATCTGTATCTGTATCTGTATCTGTATCTGTATCTGTATCTGTATCTGTATTTTAAGGTATCTGTATCTGTATTAAAAGGTATCTGTATCTGTATCTGTATCTGTATCTGTATCTGTATCTGTATCAAAAGGTATCTGTATCTGTATCTGTATCTGTATCTGTATCTGTATCTGTATCTGTATCTGTATCTGTATCTGTATCTGTATCTGTATTTTAAGGTATCTGTATCTGTATTTTAAGGTATCTGTATCTGTATCTGTATCTGTATCTGTATCTGTATCTGTATCTGTATCTGTATCTGTATTTTAAGGTATCTGTATCTGTATCTGTATCTGTATCTAAAGGTATCTGTATCTGTATCTAAAGGTATCTGTATCTAAAGGTATCTGTATCTGTATCTGTATCTGTATCTAAAGGTATCTGTATCTGTATCTAAAGGTATCTGTATCTGTATCTGTATCTGTATCTGTATTAAAAGGTATCTGTATCTGTATCTGTATCTGTATCTGTATTAAAAGGTATCTGTAGCTGTATCTGTATTTAAAGGTATCTGTATCTGTATTAAAAGGTATCTGTATCTGTATCTGTATCTGGGCGGTACTCCAAGTACCTTGAGGGCCCTCTGTATCTTTTATGGGCATTCAAGCCTTAGGCAGCTACTATAAAATAAAGCTGCCTAATATCAAGTGGGACCCCTCCCCTCCCTAGGGGCCCAGGAGGGGCCCACTTGCGAGTACCTTCATTTAATGCCCAGAGTAATAGGCCATCAAGTGGGACCCCTACCGAAGGGAAGGGAAGGGGCCCACTTGCGAGTACCGCCCAGAGGGCCCTAAAGGTACTTGAAAGGTACTTGAAGGCTCGCAAGTACCTTTATTGAATGCCCAGAGGAATAGGCCATGAAGGTACTTGAAGGTACTTGCGAGTATTACTATAGGCAGCTCTTCCTTTACTTTAGCTGCCTAATACTTGGCAAGTGGGCCCCTCCCCGTAGGGAGGGGTCCCACTTGAAGGTACTTTAATGGCCTATAACTATGGACGGTACTAGCAAGTCTGAGGCAGCTTCTCTTTTAGCTGCCCCATACTTGGCAAGTGGGCCCCTTCCCTTCCCTTCCCTTCCCTTCGGGAGGGGCCCCACTTGATTGAAGCTGCCTAATACTTTACAAGACAAGCGGCCCCCAAAATGCAAAATGGGCCCACTTGATCAAAGGTAATGTACTCTCCTATGCAATGATTGTTGTCTCTTTTTGAGCCAGAAAATACTTTAGTTAGTTTATTGGTTGTTTTAACTTTACTAACACTCTGTCTTTGTTTGATTCCTGAACATCAAATTCATACAGTTCGTAGCTTCAGTCTTTTGGTCACCATGGTGCCTCTTCTCTGATCTCTTCATTTATGAGCCACATTTGATGCTTCTGGTCATAGTTTACAAATGGTTGCTACCTTAGACCGTCTTCACTTAAGTTTTGGATTAGATTCCGTCAGTTTAAGTTTAACGGTTTTAACAGCAGCATTATTTCCACTGTGTATCATGCTAATGCGTACCTTTGCTGGATGTCTGACGTTTTTACTGCTTGAAATTGTTATTTTAGGTGCTTTAAATGTTTTAGACCTTTTAGGCTTTTATATTTTATTTGAAGCGAGTTTGATTCTTCTTTTCTTATTAATTGCTCGTACTCCATTCGGTAATATTGAGGCTGCTTATAAGATTGTTCTTTATACAATGGCTGGATCCCTGGTATTACTGCCAATTATCTTTACCATTTATTCTGAATGTGGATCTACTAACCTTTTATATATTCTTTGTGCCCGAGACAATGTTTTAAGCTTGGAACGCCAGAGTTTATTGGGTTGAGGTTTTTTAGCCGTCTTTTCCGTAAAAATTCCGCTCATGCCAGTTCATTTATGATTACCGGAAGCACATGTAGCAGCCCCGACTGCAGGAAGTATTTTACTTGCAGGGGTCTTATTAAAATTAGGGGGGATTGGATTTATTCGTTTCATGATTCCAGCTTTACCAACGTTTACAGCAAGTGTGTTTCCGTTGGTGTGTTGTATGTGTCTAGTATCGTTCTTATTTTCTTCTTTAAGTACCATCCGTCAAATTGATTTAAAGAAAATTATTGCATACTCTTCCATTGCTCACATGTCTGTTGTCACTTTAGCTATCTTCAGTCAAAGCGAATTCTCTGTATATAGTTCTACTTTTATGATGGTTGCTCATGGGCTCGTTTCCCCGGCATTATTCTTATTAGTGGGTCTTTTATATGAACGCGCCCACACTAAATTTGTCTTATATTTTACTGGATTGGGTGCTCATATGCCTATTTTTAGTATTTTCTTCTTCTTATTTACGTTAGCGAACCTTAGCTTCCCACTCTTCCCAAATTTTATTGCTGAAATTTTATGTTTATCGAGTATTTTCGCTGTTCATGAACTTTTAGCGTATATCTTTTGTATCTCTCAAGTTCTTGCAGCGGCATATGGATTCTGGGCATTTAACCGTATTATCCACGGAATGCCGTCTGGATTAGGCAATTCCTATATTGTTGATCTTAGTCGAACGGAGTTTGCCTTAGTAATGCCTTTATTCATTGGGGTAATGTGACTCGGACTTAAACCTGGGGCATAAAACATAAAACATAAAACATAAAACATAAAACATAAAACATAAAACATAAAACATAAAACATAAAAATAAGACATTCCCAGTGGGCCAAAGCGACTGCCTAGACCGCCCCAAGCGGCTGCCTATACCACCAAAAGACATAGGCGGGAAGGCAGTCGCTCCAAGTACCTTAAAGTCTTAGGCAGCTAAAGGAAAGTCAAGGCTGCCCAAGACAAGACTTGCCAAGTATTACCATACCATAGGCAGCTACTATAAAAGCTGCCTATGGTAATACTCGCGGGTACCTTAATTTAATGCCCATAAAAGATACAGAGGGCCCTAAAGGTACCTGGAGTACCTTAATTAAATGCCCATAAAAGAGTAATAGGCCATAAAGAAAGGTACCTGGAGTACCTTAATTAAATGCCCATAAAAGAGTAATAGGCCATAAAGAAAGGTACCTGGAGTACCTTAATTAAATGCCCATAAAAGAGTAATAGGCCCTCAAGGTACTTTAATGCCCATTAAAGATACAGATACAGGGGCCATAAAATAAAGGTACTTGGATGGCCTATGACTCTTTTATGGGCATTCAAGTGGGACCCCTCCCCTCCCCTCCCTAGGGGGCATTAGATTAAGGGAAGGGGCCCACTTGCCAAGTATTACCATACCATAGGCAGCTAAAAGAAGAGATGCCTATAGTAATACTCGCAAGTACCTTCAAGTACCTTTATTTTATGGCCCCTGTATCTGTACCTGGGCATTAAGGTACTTGCGAGCCTTATATTAGGCAGCTTTTCTATTAGCTGCCTAAGGCTTGAATGCCCAGGTACAGGGGCCATTCAAGTACCTTAATGCCCTCTGTATCTGGGCGGTACTCGCAAGTCTTGGGCAGCTTTTCTTTACTTTCCTTTAGCTGCCTATGGATGGTAAGACTTGAAGGTACTTGGAGTACCTTTATGCCCAGATACAGATACCTTTAAATACAGATACAGATACCTTTAAATACAGATACCTTTTAATACAGATACCTTTAAATACAGATACAGATACCTTTTAATACAGATACCTTTTAATACAGATACAGATACAGATACAGATACCTTTTGATACAGATACAGATACAGATACAGATACAGATACAGATACAGATACAGATACAGATACAGATACAGATACAGATACAGATACAGATACCTTAAAATACAGATACAGATACAGATACAGATACAGATACAGATACAGATACAGATACAGATACAGATACAGATACAGATACAGATACAGATACCTTTTAATACAGATACAGATACAGATACAGATACCTTAAAATACAGATACAGATACAGATACCTTTAGATACCTTTAAATACAGATACAGATACAGGGGCCATTCATTAAGGTACTTGAAAGGCTGCCCAAGACAAGACTTGCCAAGTATTACCATACCATAGGCAGCTAAAGTAAAGAAAAGCTGCCTATGGTAATACTCGATACTCGCGGGTACCTTTCTATTTCTATTATGCCCAGAGTCATAGGCCATCAAGAAAGGTACCTGGAGTACCTTTATTTTATGCCCAGAGTAATAGGCCATTAAGGTACTTGAAATAAAGGCTGCCTATGGTAAGACTTGCCAAGTATGAATGAGGCAGCTAAAGTAAAAGAGGGCTGCCTAAGGTAAGACTTGCTAGTACCCCCCCCTTTGGGGCCCGTCGTTTAAACTAGTGGCCACCAACTCGGACGATTGAATGGCCAATCAAATCAACATCGAGAAGCAGTCGGCAACCTAACAAGTACCTGCCTTAAAAGAAAAGTACCTTTCTTACAAGTACCTTACAAGTACCTTGAGGGCCCCTGTATCTGTATCTGTATTAAAAGGTATCTGTATCTGTATCAAAAGGTATCTGTATCTGTATCAAAAGGTATCTGTATCTGTATCTGTATCAAAAGGTATCTGTATCTGTATCTGTATCTAAAGGTATCTGTATCTGTATCTGTATCTGTATCTGTATCTGTATCTGTATCTGTATCTGTATCTGTATCTGTATCTAAAGGTATCTGTATCTGTATCTGTATCTGTATCTGTATCTGTATCTAAAGGTATCTGTATCTGTATCTGTATCTGTATCTGTATCTGTATTTAAAGGTATCTGTATCTGTATCTGTATCTGTATCTGTATCTGTATCTGTATTTAAAGGTATCTGTATCTGTATCTGTATCTGTATCTGTATTTAAAGGTATCTGTATCTGTATCTGTATCTGTATCTGTATCTGTATCTGTATCTGTATCTGTATCAAAAGGTATCTGTATCTGTATCTGTATCTGTATCTGTATCTGTATCTGTATCTGTATCTGTATCTGTATCTGTATCTGTATCTGTATTTAAAGGTATCTGTATCTGTATCTGTATCTGTATCTGTATTTAAAGGTATCTGTATCTGTATCTGTATCTGTATCTGTATCTGTATCTGTATCTGTATCTGTATCTGTATCTGTATCTGTATCTGTATCAAAAGGTATCTGTATCTGTATCTGTATCTGTATCAAAAGGTATCTGTATTTAAAGGTATCTGTATCTGTATCTGTATCTGTATCAAAAGGTATCTGTATCTGTATCTGTATCTGTATCTGTATCTGTATCTGTATCTGTATCTGTATCTGTATCTGTATCTGTATCTGTATCTGTATCTGTATCTGTATTAAAAGGTATCTGTATCTGTATTTTAAGGTATCTGTATCTGTATCTGTATCTGTATCTGTATCTGTATTTTAAGGTATCTGTATCTGTATTTAAAGGTATCTGTATCTGTATCTGTATCTGTATCTGTATCTGTATCTGTATCTGTATCTGGGCATTAAGGTACTCCAGGTACCTTTAGGGCCTATTCCTCTGGGCATTAAATAAAGGTACCCGCGAGTATTACCATAGCATAGGCAGCTTTTCTTTCTTTCTTTTAGCTGCCTATGGTAATACTTGGCAAGTGGGCCCCTCCTGGACCCCTAGGGTAGGTAGGGGTCCCACTTCAAGTCTTACCATAGGCAGCTACAAGAAAGTCAAGGCTGCCCAAAACAAGACTTGCCAAGTATTACCATACCATAGGCAGCTTTTCTTTTAGCTGCCTAATATAATACTCGCGGGTACCTTAAGGCCCAGAGTAATAGGCCATTCAAGTACCTTTATTTTATGGCCAATTCCCCTTGAGGGGGCATTAAATTAAGGTACTCGCAAGTGGGCCCCTTAATTTAATGCCCCTTATCCTAGGGTAGGGTAGGGTAGGTAGGGGTCCCACTTGAAGGTACCTGGAGTACCTTTATTTTATGCCCAGGTACAGATACAGATACAGGGGCCATAAAATCAAGGTACTTGAAACAAAGGTACTTGAAAGGTACCTGTAGTACCGCCCATATACAGATACAAGGGGCCATTAAGGTACTTGGACACACCCAATTGACAGTAGATTATTTTTTTTGAATGTAGGCACCCCTAACCCTAAAAGGAAAACAGTCGCTCACCGGAGTTTTACCAGTTGCTCTACTATTATAAACAATCTGTCATAAAACTAATGTATTTTAATAAAATAAAGGGATTTAATAAAGGAATCTTTAGATAATCACACGTGTATGGTTAGTGCTTGCAGTGAAGCTAATACTCTATAATACTCTATAAACAGTAAGATAATTGATAAAAATCAATAAAATACCAAATAAACCCACCTAAACTCATTTTGCTAAACTCATTTTGCTAAACTCATTTTGCTAAACCCATTTTGCTAAACCCATTTTGCTAAACTCATTTTGAATCGACTTTCAAGTACCTTTCGGCTGATTATGCCTTCTGATTATAGCTGCTTCTTCTTGCTGATGATTGCTGATCATGCCTTCTGATGATGGCTGATTATGCCTTCTGATGATGGCTGATTATGCCTTCTGATGATGGCTGATTATGCCTTCTGATGATGGCTGATTATGCCTTCTGATGATGGCTGTACTTATCCAAGTCATTTAATTTAATTTAATTTAATTTAATTTAATTTAATTGAGCAGCAGTCAATAGCAATCATCAGCAGCAGTCAATAGCAATCATCAGCAGCAGTCAATAAATGCTGCCTAAGGTAAGACTTGCTAGTACCGGTCATAGGAATAGGCCATCAAGAAAGGTACTTTAAAGTAACTATCTATAAACCCAAGAGGCAATTGTATTAAACCCAAAAGGCAATTGTATTAAACCCAAAAGGCAATTGTATTAAACCCAAAAGGCAATTGTATTAAACCCAAAAGGCAATTGTATTAAACCCAAAAGGCAATTGTCTTGATCTTCTAATGCTACCTTTACTTTCTAAAAGTTAAAAAGATATTTATTTTATACCAAATTTTTAATATTATTTTATACCAGATTTTTATTATTATTTATATACCAAATCTTTTATAAAAATATACCAGATTTTTAATAAGAATATAAATACCAATTATTAGGTATTAGGTAGCTCAAATAAAAGAAAATAAAAGCTGCCTCAGATAAGACTCGCCAGTCCCGCGGTACTTGTAGTACCGCCCATTCAAGCCATTCAAGTACCTTGATGGCCCAGTATCTGTATCTGGGTAAGCTAGTACGCCCCTAAGCTAGTGCCGCCGTATACATAGGCGGTACTAGCTAGTGGGCCCCCAAAAGACCAAAAGACCAAAAGACCAAAAGACCAAAAGACCAAAAGACCAAAAGACCAAAAGACCAAAAGACCAAAAGACCAAAAGACCAAAAGACCAAAAGACCAAAAGACCAAAAGACCAAAAGACCAAAAGACAAGGGGCCCTTTGGTTTGGGGGGCCCACTAGCCAGTACCTCCCATAGGCATAGGAGGTAATGGCTTACCCATAGGCGTACTAGCTAGTGGGCCCCCTCTACCCCCCCAAGTATTACCATAGGCAGCTAAAGTAAAAGAGGGCTGCCTAATACTTGCTAGTACCGCCCAGGGTAATTGGCCATTCAAGTACCTTTAGGGCCCCTGTATCTGGGCGGTACTCCAGGTACCTTAATGGCCTATTCCTCTGACTCTGGGCATTAAATCAAGCCTTATATTAGGCAGCTACAAGAAAAGAAAAGCTGCCTAATATCAAGTGGGACCCCTCCCCTCCCGACCCTAGGATAAGGGGCATTAGATAAAGGGGCCCACTTGCGAGTACCTTAATTAAATGCCCAGATACAGGGGCATTTAATTAAGGTACTTGAAGGCTCGCAAGTACCGCCCCCCCCTTTGGGGGGGGGTTAGCTAGTACGCCTAGGGGCATTAATTAAGGTACTAGCTTACCCAGATACAGGGGCATTAAGGTACTTGAAGGTACCCGCGAGTATTACCATACCATAGGCAGCTAAAGTAAAAGAGGGCTGCCTAATACTTGGCAAGTCTTGGGCAGCCCTTCAAGTACCTTAATGCCCCTGTATCTGTATCTGGGCATCAAGGTACTCGCAAGTGGGACCCCTCCCTACCCCGGGGGTCCCACTTTATTTTAGCTGCCTAAGACTTGAAGGTACTTGGAAGGGGTAGGGGGCATTCAAGTGGGACCCCTCCCTATCCTAGGATAAGGGGCATTAAATTAAGGGGCCCACTTACTTGCCAAGTATGAATGAGAATGAGGCAGCTACCAAGTGGGACCCCTCCCTACCCTAGGGGCCCACTTGCCAAGTATTACCTTAGGCAGCTAAAGTAAAAGAGGGCTGCCTATGGTAATACTCGCGGGTACCTTTCAAGTACCGGCCTATGACCCTGGGCATAAAATAAAGGTACTCGCAAGTGGGCCCCTCCCCCGAGGGTAGGGAGGGGTCCCACTTGATGCCCATATACAGAGGGCCATTAAGGTACCTGGAGTACCTTTATGCCCAGATACAGGGGGCCTAAAGGTACTTGAATAAAAGAAAGAAAAGCTGCCTATAGTAATACTTGGGGGGTAGAGGGGGCCCACTAGCTAGTCCGCCTATACCTATGGCGGTACTAGCTTACCCATAGGTAGAGGCCCTAAAGGTACCTGGAGTACCTTTATGCCCAAATACAGAGTCATAGGCCATCAAGTGGGACCCCTCCCGAAGGGGCCCACTTGCGAGTACCGCCCCCTTATACCCCTTTGGTTTGGGGGGGGGTTAGCTAGTCCGCCTATTCCTAGGGGCATTCAATGAAGGTACTAGCTTACCCAGGGGAATAGGCCATTAAGGTACTTTAAAGGTACTTGAAAGGTACTTGGATGGCCTATACCTCTGTCTCTTTTATGGGCATTAAGGTACTAGCAAGTCTTCAAGTACCTTTCAAGTACCTTAATGCCCTCTGGGCGGTACTCGCAAGTGGGCCCCTCCCCTTACCCTAGGGAGGGGAGGGGTCCCACTTGATGGCCTATTACTCTGGGCATTAAGGTACTCGCAAGTGGGCCCCTCTGTATCTGGACCCCTAGGGTAGGGAGGGGTCCCACTTGATATTAGGCAGCTTCTCTTTTACTTTAGCTGCCTATGGTAATACTTGGGGCATTAAATAAAGGTACTAGCTTACCCAGAGGTATAGGCCATTCATTAAGGTACTTGGAGCTAGTCCGCCTATGTATGGCGGTACTAGCTTACCCAGAGTCATAGGCCCTAAAGGTACCTGTAGTACCGCCTATGTCTTTGGGAGGTACTAGCTTACCCAGATACAGAGGCATAATAGAACTAGAATAGAACTAGAATAGAACTATAAGAGAACTATAATAGAACTATAAGAGAACTAGAATAGAACTATAAGAGAACTATAATAGAACTATAATAGAGCTATAATAGAACTATAATAGAGCTATAAAGAGTACAGCTAGAAAGTTATAGTTATAGTTATAGTTATAGTTATAGTTATAGTTATAGTTATAGTTATAGTTATAGTTATAGTTATAGTTATAGTTATAGTTATAGTTATAGTTATAGTTATAGTTATAGTTATAGTTATAGTTATAGTTATAGTTATAGTTATAGTTATAGTTATAGTTATAGTTATAGTTCTATTAATTATAGTTCTATTATAGTTCTATTAATTATAGTTCTATTCTAGTTCTATTAATTATAGTTCTATTAATTATAGTTCTATTAATTATAGTTCTATTAATTATAGTTCTATTAGAGTTCTATTAGAGTTCTATTAGAGTTCTATTATGCCTCTGTCTCTGTATAAGCTAGTACCGCCCAGGGACAAAGACATAGGCGGACTAGCCCCAAGTAACGGGCAATTCCTCTGTCTCTGGGTAAGCTAGTACCGCCCCAAGTATGAGGCAGCTCCCAAGTACTTTATTTCTATTATTCTAAAAAATCTGGCTTAAAAATAATAACCTTTTTAACCCCTATAAGCAGAATAAAGTAATTATTAAGACCCAAAGGGAATTGCTTGGGGCTAGACTATTTCCATTACATTAAATGTCTAAAACAGTAGCCAAACAGCCCTTCTTTTAGCTGTATAAGGCTTGATATTGAAACATTGGAGCCAGTAGCATCTACTGTTTATATACTATCAATTAAAGGTAGAGTTGGTGCAGCCTATTTTACCCTAGGGGGCTCACTAGCAAGTCTGAGGCAAGTGAGAGTGGATTCAAACTACCTAAGACTTGATAGTTATTAATGCTTAAACAACATTAGGGGCCCTTCTTTTATTCTTTTAGCTGCCTCATAATCATTCATACTTGGCAAGTAAGTGGGCCCCTTCCCTTCCCTTCCCTCCCCTTAATTAAATGCCCCTTATCCTATCCTAGGGTAGGGAGGGGTCCCACTTAAAGTCTTGGGCAGCTAAAGGAAAGTAAAAGCTGCCTATAGTAAGACTCGCCAAGTATTAGGCAGCTACAATAAAAGCTGCCAAATACTCGCGGGTACCGCCCAGGGGGCCGGTACCTGGAGTACCGCCCAGAGGGCCATGAAGGTACTTGGATGGCCTATACCTCTGGGTAAGCTAGTACGCCCCCCCTTTTCAAGTACCTTCAAGTGGGACCCCTCCCTACCCTACCCTACCCTACCCTACCCTACCCTACCCTACCCTACCCTACCCTACCCTACCCTACCCTACCCTACCCTACCCTACCCTACCCTAGGGGCCCAGGAGGGGGCCACTTGCGAGTACCTTCAAGTACCTTAATGGCCCTATGGGCATTAAGGTACTTGCGAGCCTTATATTATATTAGGCAGCTTTACCTTTAGCTGCCTAAGGCTTTAATGCCCAGGGGAATAGGCCATCAAGTGGGACCCCTACCGAAGGGAAGGGGCCCACTTGCGAGTACCTTTCAAGTACCTTAATGGCCTATTACTCTGGGCATTTAATTAAGGTACTCGCAAGTGGGCCCCTCCCCTTACCCTAGGGAGGGGTCCCACTTGATGCCCAGGTACAGGGGCCCTCAAGGTACTTGAAAGGTACTTGAAGGTACTAGCTTACCCATAAAAGAGTAATAGGCCCTAAAGGTACCTGGAGTACCTTCAAGTCTTACCATAGGCAGCTACAATAAAATCAAGTGGGACCCCCGGGGTAGGGAGGGGTCCCACTTGCGAGTACCTTAATTTAATGCCCAGATACAGGGGAATAGGCCATTCATTAAGGTACTTGAAAGGCTGCCCAAGACAAGACTTGCCAAGTATTATCATAGGCAGCTAAAGTAAAAGAGAAGCTGCCTATGGTAATACTCGCGGGTACCTTAATTAAATGCCCATATACAGAGGGCCATTAAGGTACCTGGAGTACCTTTATTTAATGCCCAGAGTCATAGGCCATTCAAGTACCTTTAGGGCCCCTGTATCTGTATCTGGGCGGTACTCGCAAGTGGCCCCCTCCTGGACCCCTAGGGTAGGGAGGGGTCCCACTTGAAGGTACTTGAATGCCCATTAAAGATACAGGGGCCATCAAGTGGGACCCCTCCCGACCCTAGGGTAAGGGGCATAAAGGGAAGGGGCCCACTTGCCAAGTATTAGGCAGCTACTATAAAAGCTGCCTAATACTCGCGGGTACCTTCAAGTACCCTGAGGGCCAATTACCCTGTATCTGGGCATTCAAGTACCTTAATGGCCCTCTGGGCATAATAGAAAGGTACTCGCAAGTCTTGGTCAGCTTTTCTTTACTTTCCTTTAGCTGCCTAAGACTTTAAGGTACTCGCAAGTGGGCTCCTCCCCTTAATCTAATGCCCCTTACCCTAGGGTAGGGAGGGGTCCCACTTGAATGCCCATTAAAGATACAGATACAGGGGCCCTAAAGAAAGGTACTAGAAAGGTACTTTAATGGCCTATACCTCTGGGTAAGCTAGTACCGACCATATACATAGGCGGACTAGCTTACCCATAAAAGAGTCATAGGCCCTCAAGGTACCTGGAGTACCTTAATGCCCAGATACAGATACAGATACAGATACAGATACAGATACAGATACAGATACAGATACAGATACAGATACAGATACCTTTTGATACAGATACAGATACAGATACCTTTAAATACAGATACAGATACAGATACCTTTTAATACAGATACAGATACAGATACAGATACAGATACAGATACAGATACAGATACAGATACAGATACCTTTTGATACAGATACAGATACAGATACAGATACAGATACAGATACAGATACAGATACCTTTTGATACAGATACAGATACAGATACAGATACAGATACCTTTTGATACAGATACAGATACCTTTAAATACAGATACAGATACAGATACAGATACAGATACAGATACAGATACAGATACAGATACAGATACAGATACCTTTAAATACAGATACCTTTTGATACAGATACAGATACAGATACAGATACAGATACAGATACAGATACAGATACAGATACAGATACAGATACAGATACAGATACAGATACAGATACAGATACAGATACAGATACAGATACAGATACAGATACAGATACAGATACCTTTAAATACAGATACAGATACAGATACAGATACAGATACAGATACAGATACAGATACAGATACCTTTTAATACAGATACAGATACAGATACAGATACAGATACAGATACAGATACAGATACAGATACAGATACAGATACAGATACAGATACAGATACAGATACAGATACAGATACAGATACAGGGCCATTCAAGTACCTTAATTTAATGGCCCCTGTATCTGTATCTGGGCATTTAATTAAGGTACTCCATCTGTAGGTACCTTTCAAGTACCTTTATTTAATGGCCAATTACCCTGGGCATAAAATAAAGGTACTCCAGGTACCTTAATGGCCCTCTGTATCTTTTATGGGCATCAAGGTACCCGCGAGTATTACCATAGGCAGCTTTTCTATTAGCTGCCTAATACTTGGCAAGTGGGCCCCTTCCCTTCCCTCCCCTTACCGTAGGGGTCCCACTTGATGGCCTATTACTCTGACTCTTTTATGGGCATTCCAAGTACCTTTATTTTAGGGCCCCTGCATCTTAAATGGGCGGTACTCCGGGTACCTTCAAGTGGGACCCCTCCCTAGGGGGCATTAAGGGGGCCACTTGCGAGTACCGCCCCCTTGAGGGGGCCATAAAGGTACTTGAATGGCCTATTACTCTGGGCGGTACTCCGGGTACCTTAATGGCCTATTCCTCTGACTCTGGGCATTAAATAAAGCCTTATATTATATTAGGCAGCTACAAGAAAAGAAAAGAAAAGAAAAGAAAAGAAAAGCTGCCTAATATCAAGTGGGACCCCTACCTACCCCTCCCTAGGGGTCCAGATACAGAGGGAAGGGGCCCACTTGCGAGTACCTTTCTATGATGCCCCTTCAAGTACCTTAATGCCCCTGTATCTGGGCGGTACTCGCAAGTGGGCCCCTCCTGGACCCCTAGGGAGGGGTCCCACTTGATACCCCCTTGGCTTTGGGGGGTAGAGGGGGCCCACTAGCTAGTACGCCTATTCCTAGGGGCGTACTAGCTTACCCAGAGTAATAGGCCATTAAGGTACTTTAAGGCTCGCAAGTACCTTTATTTAATGCCCCTTCAAGTACCTTAATGCCCCCTGGGCGGTACTCGCAAGTGGGCCCCTCCCCTTACCCTAGGGAGGGGAGGGGTCCCACTTGATACCCCCTTGGCTTTGGGGGCATTAAGGGCCCACTAGCTAGTACGCCTATTGAATTCCTAGGGGCATTAAATGAAGGTACTAGCTTACCCAGGTACAGGGGCATTTAATTCAAGTGGGACCCCTCCCGACCCGACCCTACCCTACCCTACCCTACCCTACCCTACCCTACCCTACCCTACCCTACCCTACCCTACCCTAGGGGTCCAGATACAGAGGGAAGGGAAGGGAAGGGGCCCACTATCTGTTGCGAGTACCTTTCTATAATGCCCATAAAAGATACAGATACAGATACAGATACAGGGGCATTAAATAAAGGTACTAGAAGGTACTTGAAATAAAGGTACCCGCGAGTATTACCATACCATAGGCAGCTTCTCTTTTACTTTAGCTGCCTAAGGTAATACTTGGCAAGTCTTGCCTTAGGCAGCCTTTACTTTCCTTTAGCTGACTAAGACTTGCAGTGGGACCCCTCCCCTCCCTAGGGGGCATTAGATAAAGGGAAGGTACTTTAAGGGAAGGGGCCCACTTGCGAGTACCTTAATGCCCCCCCTTGAGGGGGGCGGTACTTGAATGGCCCCTGTATCTGTATCTGGGCATTAAATTAAGGTACTCGCAAGTGGGCCCCTCCCCTCCCCTTACCGTAGGGGTCCCACTTGATGGCCTATTACTCTGTATCTTTTATGGGCATTAAATCAAGCCTTATATTATATTAGGCAGCTAAAATAAAGCTGCCTAATATCAAGTGGGACCCCTCCCGACCCTACCCTAGGGGTCCAGATACAGAGGTAAGGGGCCCACTTGCGAGTACCTTTATTTAATGCCCATAAAAGGTACAGGGGCATTTAATTAAGGTACTTGAAATAAAGGCTCGCAAGTACCTTTATTTAATGCCCCTTCAAGTACCTTTATGGCCCCTGTATCTGTATCTGGGCGGTACTCGCAAGTGGGCCCCTTCCCTCTGTATCTGGACCCCTAGGGTCGGGAGGGGTCCCACTTGATACCCCTTGGCTTTGGGGGGTAGAGGGGGCCCACTAGCTAGTACGCCTATTGAATTCCTAGGGGCATTCAATTAAGGTACTAGCTTACCCAGAGGGCATTCTAGTACCTTTATGGCCCCTGTACCTGTACCTGTACCTGGGCATAAAATAAAGGTACTCGCAAGTGGGCCCCTTTCGGAAATGCCCCTTATCCTATCCTAGGGTAGGGTAGGGTAGGGAGGGGTCCCACTTGAAGGTACTTGAAGGTACTTGAAGGTACTTGAAGGTACTTGAAATCAAGGTACTTGAAGGTACTTGAAATCAAGGTACTTGAAGGTACTTGAAATCAAGGTACTTGAAGGTACTTGAAATCAAGGTACTTGAAGGTACTTGAAATCAAGGTACTTGAAGGTACTTGAAGGTACTTGAAGGTACTTGAAATCAAGGTACTTGAAGGTACTTGAAGGTACTTGAAGGTACTTGCGAGCCTTCAAGTACCTTTATTTAATGGCCCTGTATATGACTCTTTTATGGGCATTAAATAAAGGTACTCGCAAGTGGGCCCCTTACCTCCTGGGCCCCTAGGGTAGGGTAGGGAGGGGTCCCACTTGATATTAGGCAGCCCTTCTTTTATTTTCCTTTAGCTGCCTAATATAAGGCTTGAATTAATGCCCAGATAAAGGGGGCATTTAGGTACTTGAAGGTACTCGCAAGTGGGACCCCCCCCAAAGCCAAAGGGGGTCCCCCTTGATTTACTTTAGCTGCCTATGGTATGGTAATACTTGGCAAGTGGGCCCCTTCCCTTCCCTTCCCTTCCCTTCCCTTCCCTTCCCTTCCCTTCCCTTCGGTAGGGGTCCCACTTGATGGCCTATTCCCCTGACTCTGGGTAAGCTAGTACCTTTCAAGTACCTTCAAGTCTTAGGCAGCTAAAGTAAAAGCTGCCCAAGACAAGACTTGCGAGTACCTTTATTTTATGCCCAGATACAGATACAGAGGGCCATTAAGGTACTTGAATGCCCCTGTATCTTTTATGGGCATTAAATCAAGTCTTAGGCAGCTAAAGTAAAAGCTGCCCAAGACTTGCGAGTACCGCCCAGAGGGCATTCTAGTACCGGCCCCCTGGGCGGTACTCGCAAGTGGGCCCCTCCCCCTAGGGAGGGGTCCCACTTGAAGGTACTTGAAAGGTACTCGCAAGTGGGCCCCTTCCCTTAATCTAATGCCCCTTATCCTTATCCTAGGGTAGGGAGGGGTCCCACTTGATGCCCCTAAGCTAGTGCCGCCGTAGACATAGACATAGGCGGGACTAGAGAATGAACAATAGAATGAACCCTAGAATGAACCCTAGAATGAACCCTAAAGGGGAAATAAATAAAGGCATCACCGGTGTATAATATAATATGCGATTGGCATTATCTTGGTATGAGCGACTGCCCATACCGCCCAGAGTCAGGGGAATTGGCCCTAAAGGTACTTGAAAGATCTTTACAGGATTGATAATGTATGTCGTGTCTTCTCAAAGTCAATGTTGTTAAAAGTTCTTCTAATGAAATGAAATTCAATTAAATTCAATGAAATTCAATTAAATTAAATTCAATGAAATTCAATTAAATTAAATTCAATGAAATTCAATTAAATTCAATTAAATTCAATTAACTGATCTGATCTGATCTGATCTGATCTGATCTGATCTGATCTGATCTGATCAGATCTGATATGATCTGATATGATATGATCTGATATGATATGATATGATATGATATAAAATGAACTGTTATGATACCAAATGAACTGATATGAGCTGATATAGTACTTGAACCTGTAACCTTAGGCAGCCGGGGGATTCTTACTGACCTCATTAGGCAGTCGCGGCATGGCTTAAAAATGTTTCTGATCTGAACTGTTTTAGTGTCCTCCCCTTGGCTGCCTAATACTTTCTAGTGGGCCCTAAGAAAAAAGGCAGTCGCAATGGGGCTACCTGCCTTTGGACATCCATAAGCCCATCTCCTGGGTACCGGCCCCATGCCCTGTCTCTGGGAGGTACGAGCTTACCAGAGTCAACTGGCCGGTACTTGAAAGTCAACCTTCAAGAAGTTATTTCTTTTATTTGATGCCAGATTTTTTATAAGAATACAAAAGACTATAGAAAGAAAAATAGAAATATAATTTATATTTTTAGGCAGCCCAAGTGGCCCCTCGGACTGGACCAAAACATTCTGCTAAAGGAAGGCAAGACCTAGACAGCCAGAGGTCAGACCCAAGAGATGGCTATTGATATAGGTATAGGTATAGGTATAGGTATAGGTATAGGTATAGGTATAGGTATAGGTATAGGTATAGGTATAGGTATAGGTATAGGTATAGGTATAGGTATAGGTATAGGTATAGGTATAGGTATAGGTATAGGTATAGGTATAGGTATAGGTATAGGTATAGGTATAGGTATAGGTATAGGTATAGGTATAGGTATAGGTATAGGTATAGGTATAGATATTGGGTTTCTATAGTTTATCAATTACGTCTTGGTCAGCCTTTCAAGTACCTTGATTTAAAGTACCTTTCAAGTACCTTGATTTTAAGTACCTTTGTTTCAAGTACCTTGATTTAAAGTACCTTTGTTTCAAGTACCTTGATTTAAAGTACCTTTCAAGTACCTTGATTTAAAGTACCTTTGTTTCAAGTACCTTTCAAGTACCTTTCAAGTACCTTGATTTTAAGTACCTTTATTTTATGGCCCCTGTATCTGTATCTTTAATGGGCATTCAAGTGGGACCCCTCCCTACCCGAAGGGAAGGGGCCCACTTGCGAGTACCTTCAAGTACCGGCCCTATGGGCATAAAGGTACTTGCGAGCCTTCAAGTACCTTTCAAGTACCTTAATGGCCTATTACTCTTTTATGGGCATTTAATTAAGGTACTCGCAAGTGGGCCCCTTCCCTTCCCTTCCCTTCCCTTCCCTTCCCTTCGGTAGGGGTCCCACTTGATGGCCCCTGTATCTTTTATGGGCATCAAATAAAGGTACTCGCAAGTGGGCCCCTCTGTATCTGGACCCCTAGGGTAGGTAGGGGTCCCACTTGATATTAGGCAGCTTTGACTTTAGCTGCCTAATATAAGGCTTGAATGCCCAGATAAAGGGGGCCATCAAGTGGGACCCCTCCCTACCCTAGGATAAGATAAGGGGCATTAGATAAAGGGGAGGGAAGGGGCCCACTTGCGAGTACCTTTATTTAATGCCCAGGTACAGGGTAATTGGCCATAAAATAAAGGTACTTGAAGGTACTCGCAAGTAAGTGGGCCCCTTCGGTAGGGGTCCCACTTGATGGCCCCTGTATCTGTACCTGGGCATTAAATAAAGGTACCCCAGGTACCTTAATGGCCTATACCTCTGGGCATTAATGAAGGTACCCGCGAGTATTACCATACCATAGGCAGCTAAAATAAAGCTGCCTAATACTTGCAGGTACCTTTATGGCCCTCTGTATATGGGCGTTAAATTAATTAAGGTACCCGCGAGTATTACCATAGGCAGCTTTAAAGTACCTTAATGGCCCTCTGGGCGGTACTCGCAAGTGGGCCCCTCCTGGACCCCTAGGGAGGGGTCCCACTTGATTTTATTTTAGCTGCCTATGGTAATACTTGGCAAGTGGGCCTAATACTTGACAAGTGGGCCCCTTAGGGAGGGGTCCCACTTGGTAGCTGCCTATGGTATGGTATGGTAAGACTTTAAGTGGGACCCCTCCCTACCCTAGGGGGAGGTAAGGGGACCACTTGCGAGTACCGGCCCCCCGAGGGGGCCATCAAGGTACTTGAATGGCCCTCTGTATATGGGCGTTAAATTAAGGTACCCGCGAGTATTACCATAGGCAGCTTTTATTTCTTTTATTTTAGCTGCCTAATACTTGGCAAGTGGGCCCCTTCCCTTCCCTTCCCTTCCCTTCCCTTCCCTTCGGTAGGGGTCCCACTTAAAGTCTTAGGCAGCTAAGGCTGCCCAAGACTTGCCAAGTATTAGGCAGCTAAGGCTGCCCAAGACTTGCCAAGTATTAGGCAGCTCTTCCTTTACTTTAGCTGCCTATGGTAATACTCGCGGGTACCTTAAGGCCCATATACAGAGGGCCATCAAGGTACCTGGAGTACCGCCCAGAGGGCCATTAAGGTACTTGGGTGGCCCCTGTACCTGGGCATTAAGGTACTCCAGGTACCTTACAAGTACCTTAAAGTCTTAGGCAGCTTCAATCAAGTGGGACCCCCCGGGGGGGTACCACTTGCCAAGTATGAATGAGAATGAGGCAGCTACCAAGTGGGACCCCTCCCCAAGTATTACCATACCATAGGCAGCTAAAATGAAAGCTGCCTAATACTTGCTAGTACCTTAAGGCCCAGAGTAATAGGCCATCAAGTGGGACCCCTCCCCTCCCTAGGGTAAGGGGAGGGGCCCACTTGCGAGTACCTTTCTATAATGCCCAGGGTCATAGGCCATAAAATAAAGGTACTTGAAAGGTACCTGGAGTACCTTTATGCCCAGGGGAATGGGCCGTCAAGGTACTTGAAGGTACTAGCTTACCCAGAGGTATAGGCCATTCAAGTACCTTCAAGTCTTACCATCCATAGGCAGCTAAAGGAAAGTCAAGAAAAGCTGCCCAAGACAAGACTTGCCAAGTATTACCATACCATAGGCAGCTACAATCAAGTGGGACCCCTCCCTACCCTAGGGGGAGGTAAGGGGCCCACTTACTTGCCAAGTATGAATGAGGCAGCTAAAGGAAGAGCTGCCTAATACTCGCAAGTACCGCCCAGAGTCATAGGCCATCCAAGTACCTTGATGGCCTATTCCCCTTATATGGGCATTCAATCAAGCCTTATATTATATTAGGCAGCTAAAGTCAAGAAAAGAAAAGCTGCCTAATATCAAGTGGGACCCCTCCCCTCCCTAGGATAGGATAAGGGGCATTACAAAAAGGGAAGGGAAGGGGCCCACTTGCGAGTACCTTAATTTAATGCCCATAAAAGATACAGGGGCCATTCATTAAGGTACTTGAAGGCTCGCAAGTACCTTGATTTAATGCCCAGGTACAGGGGCCATTCAAGTACCTTTAGGGCCCCTGTATCTGTATCTGGGCGGTACTCGCAAGTCTTGGGCAGCCTTTCAAGTACCTTAATGAATGGCCCCTGTACCTGGGCGGTACTCCAGGTACCTTGAGGGCCCTCTGGGCATTAATGAAGGTACCCGCGAGTATTACCATAGGCAGCTTTTCTTTTAGCTGCCTAATACTTGGCAAGTGGGCCCCTCCTGGGCCCCTAGGGTAGGGAGGGGTCCCACTTAAAGTCTTACCATAGCATAGGCAGCTAAAATAAAGCTGCCTAAGACTAAGACTCGCCAAGTATTAGGCAGCTTTTCTTTTAGCTGCCTATGGTATGGTAATACTCGCGGGTACCTTCAAGTACCTTAATGGCCCCCTCAAGGGGGGCGGTACTCGCAAGTGGGCCCCTCTGTATCTGGACCCGTAGGGTAGGGTAGGTAGGGGTCCCACTTGAATGCCCAGAGGAATAGGCCATAAAGAAAGGTACCTGGAGTACCTTTATTTTATGCCCATAAAAGAGTCATAGGCCATTCAAGTACCTTTATGGCCAATTACCCTGGGCATAAAATAAAGGTACTCGCAAGTGGGCCCCTTCCCTTTATGTAATGCCCCTTATCCTATCCTAGGGTAGGGTAGGGAGGGGTCCCACTTGAAGGTACCTGGAGTACCTTAATGCCCATTTAAGATACAGGGGCCATAAAGGTACCTGGAGTACCGCCCATTAAAGATACAGATACAGGGGCCATAAAGGTACTTGGATGGCCCCTTTATCTGGGTAAGCTAGTACCTTTCAAGTACCTTAATGCCCTCTGGGTAAGCTAGTACGCCCCTAGGCGTACTAGCTAACCCCCCCCAAAGGGGGGGGCGGTACTCGCAAGTGGGACCCTCCCCCTAGGGTAGGGAGGGGTCCCACTTGATGCCCATATCAATAGGCGGACTAGCTCCAAGTACCTTCCAAGTACCTTAAAGTCTTAGGCAGCTAAGGGAAAGTCAAGGCTGCCCAAGACTTGCCAAGTATTACCTTAGGCAGCTCAAGTAAAAGAGGGCTGCCTATGGTATGGTAATACTCGCGGGTACCTTCAAGTACCTTAATGGCCCCCTCTAGGGGCCGGTACTCGCAAGTGGGCCCCTTCCCTCTGTATCTGGACCCGTAGGGTAGGGTAGGTAGGGGTCCCACTTGAATGCCCAGATACAGGGGGCCCAAAAGGTACCTGGAGTACCGCCCAGAGTCATAGGCCGGTACTTGAATGGCCTATGACTCTGGGCATAAAATTAAGGTACTCCAGGTACCTTGAGGGCCTGTGACTCTTTTATGGGCATTCAATCAAGCCTTATATTAGGCAGCTAAAGGAAAATAAAAGAAGGGCTGCCTAATATCAAGTATCAAGTGGGACCCCTACCTACCCTACCCTACCCTACCCTACCCTAGGATAGGATAAGGGGCATTAGATAAAGGGAAGGGAAGGGAAGGGAAGGGAAGGGAAGGGAAGGGAAGGGAAGGGAAGGGAAGGGAAGGGAAGGGAAGGGAAGGGAAGGGGCCCACTTGCGAGTACCTTCTAGTACCTTTATTAAATGCCCCTGTACCTGTACCTTTTATGGGCATTAAATAAAGGTACTCGCAACAGATAGTGGGCCCCTTCCCTTTATGCCCCCTAGGGAGGGGAGGGGAGGGGAGGGGTCCCACTTGAATGCCCATTAAAGATACAGGGCCCAAAAGGTACTTGAAGGCTCGCAAGTATCTTTATTTAATGCCCCTTATACCCCTTTGGCTTTGGGGGGGGTTAGCTAGTACGCCTATTCCTAGGGGCATTCAATTAAGGTACTAGCTTACCCAGAGGTATAAGCCATAAAATAAAGGTACTTTAAATTAAGGTACTCCAGGTACCTTGAGGGCCTATTCCTCTGTCTCTGGGTAAGCTAGTACCTTCATTGAATGCCCCTAGGCGGACTAGCTAGTGGGCCCCCCCTCTACCCCCCAAGTATTACCATACCATAGGCAGCTAAAAGAAAAGAGGGCTGCCTAATACTTGCGAGTACCTTTATTTAATGCCCATATAAGGGGAATAGGCCATCAAGGTACTTGAAAGGGGGGCATTTCATTAAGGTACTAGCTTACCCAGAGTCATAGGCCATCCAAGTACCTTAATGGCCCCCTAAAGGGGCATTAAGGTACTCGCAAGTGGGACCCCTCCCCCTCCTGGACCCCTAGGGTAGGGTAGGTAGGGGGAGGGGTCCCACTTAAAGTCTTACCATACCATACCATAGGCAGCTACAATAAGGCTGCCCAAGACAAGACTTGCGAGTACCTTTCAAGTACCTTGATGGCCAATTCCCCTTATATGGGCATTAAATAAAGGTACTCGCAAGTGGGCCCCTCCCCCGAGGGTAGGGAGGGGTCCCACTTGATGCCCATAAAAGAGTCATAGGCCCTAAAGGTACTTGGAATGCCCATAAAAGAGTCATAGGCCATAAAGAAAGGTACCTGGAGTACCTTTATGCCCAGAGTCATAGGCCCTAAAGGTACCTGGAGTACCTTCAAGTACCTTAATGGCCTATTACTCTTTTATGGGCATTCAATAAAGGTACTTGCGAGCCTTCAAGTACCTTCTAGTACCGGCCCCTGTACCTGGGCATTAAATAAAGGTACTCGCAAGTGGGCCCCTTAATTAAATGCCCCCTAGGGTAGGGAGGGGTCCCACTTGAATGCCCCTGTACCTTTTATGGGCATCAAGGTACTCGCAAGTGGGCCCCTTCCCTTTTTGTAATGCCCCTTATCCTATCCTAGGGTAGGGTCGGGAGGGGTCCCACTTGATATTAGGCAGCTTTTCTTTCTTTCTTGTAGCTGCCTAAGGCTTGATTTAATGCCCAGGTACAGATACAGGGGCCATCAAGAAAGGTACCTGGAGTACCTTGATGCCCAGAGTCATAGGCCATAAAGAAAGGTACCTGGAGTACCTTCAAGTACCTTTCAAGTACCTTAATGGCCCCTGTATCTGTATCTGTATCTGTATCTGTATCTGTATCTGTATCTGTATCTGTATCTGTATCTGTATCTGTATCTGTATCTGTATCAAAAGGTATCTGTATCTGTATCTGTATCTGTATCTGTATCTGTATCTGTATCTGTATCTGTATCTGTATCTGTATCTGTATCTGTATCTGTATCTGTATCTGGGCATTAAGGTACTCGCAAGTGGGCCCCTTCCCTTCGGTAGGGGTCCCACTTGATGGCTTATACCTCTGGGCATTCAATCAAGTCTTAGGCAGCTACAAGAAAGGCTGCCCATGGTAAGACTTGCGAGTACCGCCCAGATACAGAGGGCATTAAGGTACTTGAAAGGTACTTGCGAGCCTTATACTTATATTAGGCAGCCCTTCTTTTACTTTAGCTGCCTAATATAAGGCTTGATTGAATGCCCATAAAAGAGTCATAGGCCATTAAATTAAGGTACTTGAAGGTACCCTCGAGTATTACCATAGGCAGCTTTTATTTCTTTCTTTTAGCTGCCTCATAATCATTCATACTTGGCGAGAGGGCCCAAAGGTAAGGGGCCCTCTAGGAGCTGCCTAAGACTTGAGGGGGCCCACTAGATTGAAAAGCTTTTACAACTTACTTATCTGGAGACAGGTTGTTATTGCACTAAAGTTTAATTAGTTTATAGTTTATAGTTTAGAATTTATAATTTATAATTTATAATTTATAATTTATAATTTATAATACAAATGGTTGAAGGATGAAGATCGGAGCTACGAATAAGATAACCAAACAAGCTGATGTTAATCCAGCCTTTGTATTAAGAACGGCTGGGGATTGATCATAAAGAAAGCTATTGCTTGACAGACAAACTCCGCGATGACCACCAACTTGACGTAATGATTGACCCGTTGGATACGTTCAGAATAAACGAATAATACGAATATAATAAACTAAAGCGATGGTAGTACAAACTAAGGCCACCATGAGGAGTAGAACATGTTGTTGGTTAGCTACGTGTCAGAAAATGAAAGCCTTCGTAAAGAACCCACTGAGTGGTGGTAAACCAGCAAGACTGAGGGCAACGACAATTCAGAGACGCTTATCGCTTAAATTTCAGATGATCAACTGAGTCACAATATAAATCGTTAAATGTTGAAATAACGAATGAAATCCTGCCGTTTCGACGGCCATCAGTAAAATACCCATTTCAGAAACGGTACTATAAGCAATCAGAGCACGAAGAGCTGGTTGACTAAAAGCACTCAAACTTCCTAAGATAAGAGTAAAAATGACAAAGAGTAGAATGGAGAAATCGCTTCAAACTTGATGTCACGATGAGACTCAGAAACCAAATAAACTTAATTTAGGGGCAGTACTAATGTACATTAATAATTGACGTTTGACACTACCATAAATATCAAGCACTCATAAATGGAGAGGAGCTGCCCCTAGTTTAAACATCATTGCAAGAAGAATTTGAAAAGACTCCATTTGGGAACAGAAGTCCACCGAAACGGATTTAAAGAATAGGGAGCTCATTCCAGTACGAAGATAAATAGCAGAGAATCAAAATAAAATGACTCCTGATGAGAAAGCACTTAAAATTAAGAACTTTAAGGAGGCTTCTACACTAAAGAGAGCTGAACCTGAACTTAAGTCATAACGTAGGCCGCTAGAACTGGATAAATTCATAGTAGAAGCAGACGCAGACGCAGACGCAGACGCAGAGGCAGAGGCAGAGGCAGAGGCAGAGGCAGCAGACCCCTTGGCATTAGAGGCATTAGAGGCATTAGAGGCATTAGAGGCATTAGAGGCATTAGAGGCAGTAGGTGCATTTAATTTTGGTTGAAGACCGCACAGTACAAGGAAACAGAAGTTTTGGGCTTCTAAACAAACGTAGAAGCTTACTAGATCGCAACTATGTAGCATAAAGAATTGTCCAACGTAGGCCAGCATTAATAATAAAACGGATTCAAAACTTTTAAACGATTGTAAAATGATGAACGTTAAAATACATAATAGCAAGTCAAGACCTGGAGCCGAAAAAATCCCAATTGAGAAAGCACTAGCCTTATCCAAACTAAAAGCATCTGACAGATAACCAAAGGTAAGTAGAAGGGGTCAGCAAGCACAGAAAAAATAAACGTCCTTCAAGTGGACTTGTTTATTTGATAAGCAAAAAAGCCCATAGAGAATAATCATAATAAGGCCTAAACACAGGTCGAGTTCTGGAGAACTACATCACATCATTCTCTACCCAAAAATTTGAGGCAGTCCAAGTGGCCCCTTCCCTAAGGCCCCCTTCCAAGCATCACCAAAGGCCCAAGTGGACCCTAAGACTAAGGGGGCCGCCTTGCCAACTCCAAGTGGACCCCTCCCCTACGGTAAGGGGGCCACTTGCCAAGTATGCGGCGGCTCCAAGAGGGCCCCTTTTGGGCCCTCTCGCCAAGTATTAGGCAGCTAAAGTATAAGCTGCCTATGGTATGGTAATACTCGCGGGTACCTTCAAGTACCTTTATGGCCTATTCCCCTGGGCATTAAGGTACTCCGGGTACCTTAATGGCCTATTCCTCTGGGCATCAAGTGGGACCCCTCCCTCGGGTAAGGGGAGGGGCCCACTTGCGAGTACCTTAATTAAATGCCCAGGGGAATAGGCCGGTACTTGAAAGGTACCCGCGAGTATTACCATAGGCAGCTTTTCTAGTAGCTGCCTAATACTTGGCAAGTAAGTGGGCCCCTCCTGGACCCCTAGGGAGGGGCCCCACTTGAATGCCCAGAGTCATAGGCCATTAAAGTACCGGCCCCTGTATCTGGGCATTTATTAAGGTACTCGCAAGTGGGCCCCTTCCCTTTTTGTAATGCCCCTTATCCTATCCTAGGGTAGGGAGGGGTCCCACTTGAAGGTACCTGGAGTACCTTAATGCCCAGGTACAGATACAGATACCTTTTAATACAGATACAGATACAGATACCTTTTAATACAGATACAGATACCTTTTAATACAGATACAGATACAGATACCTTAAAATACAGATACAGATACAGATACCTTTAGATACAGATACAGATACAGATACAGATACCTTAAAATACAGATACAGATACAGATACAGATACAGATACAGATACCTTTAAATACAGATACAGATACAGATACAGATACAGATACAGATACAGATACAGATACAGATACAGATACAGATACCTTTTAATACAGATACAGATACAGATACAGATACAGATACAGATACAGATACAGATACAGATACAGATACAGATACAGATACAGATACAGATACAGATACAGATACAGATACAGATACAGATACAGATACCTTTAAATACAGATACAGGGGCCATCAAGTGGGACCCCTCCCTAGGGGGAGGTAAGGGGACCACTTGCGAGTACCGCCCAGGGTAATTGGCCATTCAAGTACCTTAATGGCCCTCTGTATCTGGGCGGTACTCGCAAGTCTTACCATGGGCAGCCTTTCTTGTAGCTGCCTAAGACTTGAAGGTACTTGAAAGGTACTTGGAAGTCAAGCTCTTTCTGTAAGTAAGCCTAAACAACTTTTCAATCCAAGTACCTTGAGGGCCCCTGTATCTGTATCTGGGCGGTACTCCAAGTACCTTAAAGTGGGACCCCTCCCTACCCTAGGGGTCCAGATACAGAGGGGCCCACTTGCGAGTACCTTAATGGCCCCCTTGAGGGGGCCGGTACTTGAATGGCCTATGACTCTGGGCATTAAATAAAGGTACTTGCGAGTATTACTATAGGCAGCTCTTCCTTTACTTTAGCTGCCTAATACTTGGCAAGTGGGCCCCTTCGGTAGGGGTCCCACTTGGTTGCCGAACGTTTCCTCCAGATACAATAGGCATCAACTTCAAGTTTCAATTACTTTGATATGATATGATATGATACGATATGAGTGCCTAACATATCCTTCGGATATGAATATGAACGGCAAAAGTACTTGAAAGAAAAGCTGCCTCATTCATACTTGGCAAGCGGGCCCCTCCCCTAGGGTAGGGTAGGGAGGGGCCCCACTTGAAGGTACTAGAATGAGGGGCCTTCTATTAGGGGTAGCAGAAAGAACAGGACTTGAACCTGTAACCTTAGGTTTTGAAAACCTACGCTCTAACCAATTGAGCTACCCTTCTGTTGTTTATTTATTGCACCGGCAAAAGGAAAACAAGTTATCCGCATTGGAAAGGACAAAACCTGTAAAGAACAGGGCTAGGCATGACTGATGTCTTGGTCTTTGCCTTTGTCTTGGTCTTTGCCTTGCCTTTGCCTTTGCCTTGCCTTTGCCTTGCCTTTGCCTTTGCCTTTGCCTTTGCCTTTGCCTTTGCCTTTGCCTTTATATTCTTAGAAAAAATCTGGCATAAAATAAATAACTAATTTAACTTACTGTAATAACAAAATAAAAGACTCGTCAGTATAGATAAGGCTGGTGTAAGTAGCAATTATTTCTTGTTACGGTTATCATTTAGGCTTAAAGATTCTTATTACTAATTCTTCTTTTAAATTCTTATTGCAAATTATGTTAGTAAATATGGTTCTTATCTACTCTACTTTGAGACGTCCTTCAAGTGGGACCCCTACCGAAGGGGCCCACTTGCGAGTACCTTTATTTTATGCCCAGATACAGGGGCCATCAAGGTACTTGGACTTAGTATAATCTCAATTGCAAACCCCCCTGGGCCTGGGGTTGTATTCTATTTATTTCAAGTTTACGGGGAAGAGACAGAGTGCCAAGTAAATAAATCACAGGTTCAAATCCTCTAAAGCAGGTTAATTTGTTCTAAATTCAATCCAATCCAATCCAATCCAATCCAATCCAATCCAATCCAATCCAATCCAATCCAATCCAATCCAATCCAATCCAATCCAATCCAATCCAATCCAATCCAATCCAATCCAATCCAATCCAATCCAATCCAATCAAAATGCAAATTGTAATAATCCAATTGTAGTAATACAATTGTAATAATCATTAAAACTCAAACTCAAATTAAAACTCAAACGATTTCAGTGATGCGTGATACCCCCTACCCCGCGGGGTAGGCTACTCACTAGTCCGCCTGTGTATTTTGGCGGACCAAGCGCTAGGCAGCTAAAATCAAGTGGGACCCCTCCCTAAGGCCTAAGGGGAGGGGCCCACTTACTTGCCAAGTATGAATGATTATGAGGCAGCTACCAAGTGGGACCCCTCCCGAAGGGGCCCACTTGCGAGTACCTTAATGCCCAGATACCTTTTAATACAGATACCTTAAAATACAGATACAGATACAGATACAGATACAGATACAGATACCTTTTAATACAGATACAGATACAGATACAGATACAGATACAGATACAGATACAGATACAGATACAGATACAGATACCTTTAGATACAGATACAGATACAGATACAGATACAGATACCTTAAAATACAGATACAGATACAGATACAGATACAGATACAGATACAGATACAGATACAGATACAGATACAGATACAGATACCTTTTAATACAGATACAGATACAGATACAGATACAGATACAGATACCTTAAAATACAGATACAGATACAGATACAGATACAGATACAGATACAGATACCTTTTGATACAGATACAGATACAGATACAGATACAGATACAGATACAGATACAGATACCTTTAGATACAGATACAGATACAGATACCCTGAAATACAGATACAGATACAGATACCTTTCAATACAGGGGAATAGGCCATCAAATAAAGGTACTTGAATGCCCATAAAAGAGTCATAGGCCATTCAAGTACCTTTATTTGATGGCCTATTCCCCTGTATCTGTATCTTTAATGGGCATTTAATTAAGGTACTCGCAAGTGGCCCCTGTATCTGTACCTTTTATGGGCATTCAATTAAGGTACTCGCAACAGATAGTGGGCCCCTTCCCCTCCTGGACCCCTAGGGTAGGGTAGGTAGGGGTCCCACTTGAAGGTACTTGAAAGGTACTTGAAATAAAGGTACCCGCGAGTATTACCATACCATACCATACCATACCATACCATACCATACCATACCATACCATACCATACCATACCATACCATACCATACCATACCATACCATACCATACCATACCATACCATACCATACCATACCATACCATACCATACCATACCATAGGCAGCTAAAGGAAAGGAAAGGAAAGAAAAGAAAAGCTGCCCAATACTTGATGGATGCCCCTATATCGATCGGGACTCGAGGGCGTCGTCCCCTTGCTGGATCCCCAATACTCGACGGGTAAGCTCAACTTGAACCATAATCCGCGCGCCTCCCTAACCTAGCGGTTGGGGAGGACGTGCTTCTCTTTAATCCGCGCGCCTCCCTAACCTAGCGGTTGGGGAGGACGTGCTTCTCTTTAATCCGCGCGCCTCCCTAACCTAGCGGTTGGGGAGGACGTGCTTCTCTTTAATCCGCGCGCCTCCCTAACCTAGCGGTTGGGGAGGACGTGCTTCTCTTTGGTGGGGGTGGGGCCCCTATTCGATCGGGGACTCGAGGGCGTCGTCCCCTGCCCTTGCTGGACGCCCAGTATTACAAGTGGATGCCCCTATTGGATCGGGGACTCGAGGGCGTCGTCCCCTGCCCTTGCTGGACGCCCAGTATTACAAGTGGATGCCCCTATTGGATCGGGGACTCGAGGGCGTCGTCCCCTTGTTGGGGCCCCTATTCCTATTGGATCGGGGACTCGAGGGCGTCGTCCCCTTGTTGGGATGCCCCTATATCGGGGACTCGAGGGCGTCGTCCCCTTGTTGGGATGCCCCTATATCGGGGACTCGAGGGCGTCGTCCCCTGCCTAGGCTGCCCAATACTTGATGGATGCCCCTATATCGATCGGGGACTCGAGGGCGTCGTCCCCTTGCTGAAAGAGATGCCCAATACTTGATGGATGCCCCTATATCAGCATTTACTTTATTGTAGCTGCCTAAGACTTTACAAGTCGGCCCCTAAGACTAGGGGGCCCACTTGATTTGAAATAGGTTTGACATTCAAGTACCTTTATTTCAAGTGGGACCCCTCCCTACCCTAGGGGTCCAGATACAGAGGGGCCCACTTGCGAGTACCTTCATGCCCAGGTACAGATACAGGGCCATTAAATAAAGGTACTTGAAGGGGCATTTAATTAAGGTACTCGCAAGTGGGCCCCTTCCCTTCGGTAGGGGTCCCACTTGAAATAAAGGTACCCGCGAGTATCGAGTATTACCATAGCATAGGCAGCTTCTCTTTTACTTTAGCTGCCTATGGTATGGTATGGTATGGTATGGTATGGTATGGTATGGTATGGTATGGTAATACTTGGCAAGTCTTGTTTTGGGCAGCCTTTCTTGTAGCTGCCTATGGTATGGTAAGACTTTAAAAATATAAATCTAAAAAAGATATTAATTTTATGCCAGATTTTTTATAATAATAGACAAGCAGCTATCCAATTAGGAGGTTGCTAGGGCTCGCGTTGAATTAGGTAGATGGATATCAAACAGTTTATAACTAGATCCCCATGCCTTATTCATAGCCACGTTAAAAGACATGTAGGCCACAACGGAACTGAAACAACGTCCGTCGTCTTATGATGCAGCAGTAATGAATATTGGACACTCATAGTAATATGGATCCAGATCTCTAGTCAGAATACTTCTTTTAATTTTTAAACAAATTTATAGATAATTGAGTATTAACATAGTCCCGGCTAATTCTGTGCCAGCAGCCGCGGTAAGACAGAAGGGGCTAGCATCCTGCAGGATGACTCGGCGTAGAGCGTGGTTTTGCAATGTAGAAGATGATAAATTGCTTTGGAATTCTCTAAGGATTAGTCAAATAATAGGATATAGGGAGGAACGCCAAAGGTGTAGACATAAGCATCAACTCTTCTTAAGCAGATCCACGGAAGCCCAGGGAGCGAAACGGATTAGAAACCCGTGTAGTCTGGACCGTCAACAAATCCTATACAATAGGACGCCTGATGATACGATGGCAACATTTGAAATCAAAGTAATCGCCTGCGATAAATATCTGCGGTGGAGCATGCGGTTTAATGCGACAATCCCCGCTAAACCTTACCACTTCTTAATCCTTTATTTTAGTCAGTGGGCCCCTTGGTATTGGTTGGTTAGAAACCCACACAAGACCAAGTACCTTAATGGCCCCTGTATCTGTACCTGGGCATTCAAGCCTTAGGCAGCTACAATAAAAGCTGCCTAATATAAGGCTCGCAAGTACCGCCCAGAGGGCCATAAAGGTACTTGAAGGTACTCCAGGCACCGGCCCTCTGGGCATTAAATCAAGCCTTATATTATATTATATTAGGCAGCTAAAGTCAAGAAAAGCTGCCTAATATCAAGTGGGACCCCTCCCGACCCTACCCTACCCTAGGATAGGATAAGGGGCATTACAAAAAGGGAAGGGAAGGGAAGGGGCCCACTTGCGAGTACCTTAATTTCATGCCCAGGTACAGGGGCATTCAATTAAGGTACTTGAAGGCTCGCAAGTACCTTTATTGAATGCCCAGAGGTATAAGCCATAAAGGTACTTGAAATAAAGGTACCCGCGAGTATTACCATAGCATAGGCAGCTTTTCTATTAGCTGCCTAATACTTGGCAAGTGGGCCCCTTCCCTTCGGGAGGGGTCCCCCTTGAAGGGTTAAATCAAATAAAATAAAATAAAGGGTTTACTTATATAATAAAATTTTACCCCTCCAAGCGTCCCCAAAGGGCCAAGTGGCCCCTTCCCTTAGGGAAGGGGCCTACTTGCCAACCCCATGTGGCCCCCTAAAGGGGGCCGCCCACTCGCCAATTATTAGGCAGCTAAAATCAAGTGGGACCCCTCAGGTAAGGGGGCCCACTTACTTGCCAAGTATTAGGCAGCTAAAATCAAATAAAATCAAATAAAATCAAATAAAATCAAATAAAATCAAATAAAATAAAATAAAATAAAATAAAATAAAATAAAATAAAATAAAAGCTGCCTAATATAATACTCGCGGGTACCTTCAAGTACCTTCAAGTCTTACCATAGGCAGCTACAAGAAAGTAAAGGCTGCCCAAGACTTGCGAGTACCTTCTAGTACCTTAATGCCCCTGTACCTGGGCGGTACTCGCAAGTGGGCCCCTCCTGGACCCTTACCCTAGGGTAGGGAGGGGTCCCACTTGAATGCCCAGAGTCATAGGCCATTAAGGTACTTGAATGGCCCTCTGTATATGGGCATTAAGGTACTCGCGAGCCTTCTATTAGGCAGCTTTTCTTAAAGTACCTTCAAGTCTTAGGCAGCTAAAATAAAGGTAAAGCTGCCCAAGACAAGACTTGCCAAGTATTACCATAGGCAGCTAATAGAAAAGCTGCCTATGCTATGGTAATACTCGCGGGTACCTTCAAGTACCTTTATGGCCTATTACTCTGGGCATTAAATAAAGGTACTTGCGAGCCTTCAAGTACCTTAATTGAATGCCCCTGTACCTGGGCATGAAGGTACTCGCAAGTGGGCCCCTTAATTAAATGCCCCCTGGGCCATAAAATAAAGGTACTTGAAGGTACTAGCTTACCCAGGGACAGGGGAATAGGCCATCAAGAAAGGTACTTGAAAGGTACTTTAAGTATTGGGCAGCTAAAAAAGGGCTGCTTAATAAAGACTTCAGGGTTTATGCCTTTCTATTATTCTAAAAGATCTGGCATCTAGTAAATAACTAATTTATATTGAAATATGGCTCAAAGAAGAGCTGACTAATACTTGATAGCGGCCCTTTAGAGAAGACAAGGGTACTAAACTATTCCGCATATGTCTATGCCTATGCATATGCATATGCCTATCTCCTTAATCGGGTATAAAGTGGTAACATTTAATGGAATCGTATGAGTGTTGGCTCTTTATTTGATTTGATTTGATTTGATTTGATTTGATTTGATTTGATTTGATTTTATTTTGATTTTTATTTGATTTTATTTGATTTTATTTAAAAATCTGTCATAAAACTAATGTGTTTTGAAACTTCAATTGCAGTTGCCTTATGACCTTTAATTATGCCTTTGCTCAATTAAGATCTTGTTCAGACTCATAAGAATCATCATAATCCCAATACCGATCAATCTATCTTGGCGTTGCTGCTTTATCAAAGGTGAATTTGTTTGACCTATGTTTGACCATTAAAATATCAAGCTAATACTAATAAAAAATCCTTTCCACTCCACGAAGCTAAGACAACAGAAATACCCATCCATAAAGTAATTCCTTTCTTCAAGCCTTAGGCAGCTAAAGGTAAAGCTGCCTAATATAAGGCTCGCAAGTACCTTTATTTAATGCCCATAGGGCCATGAAGGTACTTGATAGAATGAACCTAATATCGATTGTAAATGAACTTATAATCGATTGTAAATGAACTTATAATCGATTGTCAATGAACCTAGGATCGATTGTCAATGAACCTAGGATCGATTTTAGAATGGCTGAGTCTAAACATAGGAATGGGTATTTTCATAAACCCAAACATATATACGTTGGTTAGTCAGCATATATACGTTGGTTAGACTAAACTAGTGAGCTGTTACGCTTTCAGTTTCGATTTATTTGTCTTTCTATTATTCTAAAAAATACGGCATAAAAATCAAGTGGGACCCCTCCCTACCCTAAGGGGGGTCCCACTTACTTGCCAAGTATGTATGGGGCAGCTTCAATAAAAGAAAGAAAAGCTGCCTGTGGTAAGACTTGCTAGTACCGGCCATAGGAATTGTCCGGTACTTGGAGTACCTTAATGCCCCCTTCCAAGCATCACCAAAGGTTATGCCAAGTACCTTCAAGTGGGACCCCTACCTACCCTACCCTAGGATAAGGGGCATTCAAGTACCTTTCTTAATGGCCCCTGTATCTTTTATGGGCATTCAATCAAGCCTTATATTATATTAGGCAGCTAAAGTAAAGAAAAGCTGCCTAATATCAAGTGGGACCCCTCCCCTCCCTAGGGGCCCAGGAGGGGCCCACTTGCGAGTACCTTTATTGAATGCCCAGAGGTATAAGCCGGTACTTGAAGGCTCGCAAGTACCTTTATTGAATGCCCATTAAAGATACAGGGGCATTCTAGTACCTTAATGCCCCCTGTATCTGGGCATCAAGGTACTCGCAAGTGGGCCCCTTTATGTAATGCCCCTTATCCTAGGGTAGGGAGGGGTCCCACTTGAAGGTACTTGAAGGTACTTGCGAGTATTACTATAGGCAGCTCTTCCTTTATCTTCCTTTAGCTGCCTAATACTTGGCAAGTGGGCCCCTTCCCTTTATCTAATGCCCCTTACCCTAGGGTAGGGAGGGGTCCCACTTCAAGTCTTAGGCAGCTACCAAGTGGGACCCCTCCCGAAGGGGCCCACTTACTTGCCAAGTATTACCTTAGGCAGCTAAAGTCAAAGAGGGCTGCCTATGGTATGGTAATACTCGCGGGTACCTTCATTAATGCCCCCTTTGGCTTTGGGGGGGGCCCACTAGCTAGTCCGCCTATTCCTAGGGGCATTCAATGAAGGTACTAGCTTACCCAGGGGAATAGGCCAGAAAGAAAGGTACTTGGTAGGGGTATAGGGGGCGGTACTATCTTACCCATAGGCGAACTAGCTTACCCAGAGGTATAGTCCATCAAGTGGGACCCCTCCCTACCCTAGGGTAAGGGGCATTAGATGAAGGGAAGGGGCCCACTTACTTGCCAAGTATTACCATACCATAGGCAGCTAAAGTCAAAGAAAAGCTGCCTATAGTAATACTTGCGGGTACCTTCATTAATGCCCAGAGTCATAGGCCATTAAGGTACCTGGAGTACCTTTATTTAATGCCCAGATACAGATACAGGGTAATTGGCCCTAAAATAAAGGTACTTTCTAGTACCTTAATGCCCCTGTACCTGGGCATTAAATAAAGGTACTCGCAAGTGGGCCCCTCCTGGACCCTTACCCTAGGGAGGGGTCCCACTTGAAAGGCTGCCCAAGACAAGACTTGCCAAGTATTAGGCAGCTAAAGTAAAAGCTGCCTAATATAATACTCGCGGGTACCTTTATGCCCAGATACAGAGGGCCATGAAGGTACCTGGCGTACCTTTATTTAATGCCCAGAGTAATAGGCCATTAAATTAAGGTACTTTAATGCCCATAAAAGGTACAGATACAGGGGCCATCCAAGTACCTTTATGGCCTATACCTCTGGGCGGTACTCCAGGTACCTTAATGGCCTATGACTCTGGGCATCAAGTGGGACCCCTCCCTACCCTCGGGGGCATTAGATAAAGGGAAGGGGCCCACTTGCGAGTACCTTAATGCCCAGGGTCATAGGCCATCAAGGTACTTGAAAGGTACCCGCGAGTATTAGGCAGCTCTTCCTTTATTTTAGCTGCCTCATTCATACTTGGCAAGTCTTGGGCAGCCTTTCAAGTACCTTGACGGCCCCTGTACCTGGGCATTTATTAAGGTACTCGCAAGTGGGACCCCTCCCTACCCCGGGGTAGGGAGGGGTCCCACTTGATTTTAGCTGCCTAAGACTTGAAGGTACTTGAATGGCCCCTGTATCTGTATCTGGGTAAGCTAGTACCTTCAAGTACCTTAATGCCCCTGTACCTTTTATGGGCATTTATTAAGGTACTCGCAAGTGGGCCCCCTCCCCCTAGGGTCGGGAGGGGTCCCACTTGAATGCCCCTAGGCGTACTAGCTAGTGGGTCCCCCCTACCCCCCAAGTATTAGGCAGCTAAAGTAAAAGAGGGCTGCCTATGGTAAGATTTGCGAGTACCTTTATGCCCATAAAAGATACAGGGGCCATCAAGTGGGACCCCTACCGAAGGGAAGGGGCCCACTTGCGAGTACCGCCCAGGTACAGGGGCCATAAAGGTACTTGAAAGGTACTTGAAAAGCTACCTAATACTTGGCAAGTGGGCCCCGTACCTCCCCTCCCCTTAGGGTAGGGGGTCCCACTTAAAGTCTTAGGCAGCTACCAAGTATTAGGCAGCTACTAGAAAAAACTGCCTAATATAATACTCGCGGGTACCTTCATTAATGCCCCCCTTTGGCTTTGGGGGGGTTAGCTAGTACGCCTATTTATATGGGCATTCAAGTGGGACCCCTCCCGACCCTAGGATAGGATAAGGGGCATTAGATAAAGGGAAGGGAAGGGGCCCACTTGCGAGTACCTTTATTTAATGCCCAGATACAGGGGCATTAAGGTACTTGAAGGTACTAGCTTACCCAGATACAGATACAGGGGCCATTAAGGTAGCTGGAGTACCTTTATGCCCAGGCTAATTGGCCATTAAGGTACTTGAAAAGCTGCCCAATACTTGCTAGTACCGCCCAGGTACAGGGTAATTGGCCATCAAGGTACTTGAAAGGCAGGTACTTTACATAAAGGTACTTTACATAAAGGTACTTGAAATCAAGGTACTTGAAATCAAGGTACTTGAAATCAAGGTACTTGAAATCAAGGTACTTGAAATCAAGGTACTTTAAAGGAAGGTACTTGTAAGGTACTTTAAAGACAGGTACTTTAAAGACAGGTACTTTAAAGACAGGTACTTTAAAGACAGGTACTTTCTAGTACCGGCCCCTGTACCTGGGCATGAAGGTACTCGCAAGTGGGCCCCTTCCCTTCCCTTTATCTAATGCCCCTTATCCTATCCTAGGGTCGGGAGGGGTCCCACTTGAATGACTTTTTTGACTTCAATAAATTAAATAAGAGCTGCCTAAGTCCAGTACTTGGGTGTAACCAATGAGGCTGATAGCACCTATGGTTCAGGTCATATTAATTGCGGGTAGACCTATTGCGATCGCCTTTCCCTCAATAGGTCTAGTACACACCAAGTATCACCAAAGGTTCTAGACTTCGCTCTTTCCAGTTAATTAAGTAGCTGGAATTAGGTTTAGAAAAGAAGGGCTGCCAAACGTCATCTTATATGGAACCAAATGTGACATAAAATTCGTATGCTTTTGACTTCCAAGTACCGGCCAAGTACCGGCCAAGTACCGGCCAAGTACCGGCCAAGTACCGGCCAAGTACCGGCCAAGTACCGGCCAAGTACCGGCCAAGTACCGGCCAAGTACCGGCCAAGTACCGGCCAAGTACCGGCCAAGTACCTGCCAAGTACTCTGTTTTGGGATTAGGGACAGCAAGTGGGCCCCTTAGCCTTAGAGAGACAGGGGGAGGTACTAGCAAGTCTTGGGCAGCTCTTCTTTTATAAACCCCGCCTTACTTCAATCCAACATTGCATTTATTGGCCACCCATTCCAAGGGATTGAAGGGCCAGTATAACCCAAGTCCATCCAACCAGAGATATAAAGCTTATACTTCATTTAGATTAAAATTCCTGCTTGCAAGTACAATTTTTAGAAGTTTATTTTACTTTCTTTTATTAAATGGAATTGTCTTTCTTTGTCTTTATCTTTATCTTTATCTTTATCTTTATCTTTATCTTTATCTTTATCTTTATCTTTATCTTTATCTTTATCTTTCTTAGTCTAGTTATTATTCGAAAAATTATAGCATAAAATTAATAACTTATTTAAGAACCAAAGGGAATTGCAGTAAGGCTATATTACCTGAGACAGCTCTTACTTTAGCTGCCTAATACTTGGCAATTCTTAGGCAGCTCTTTTTTTATTCAAGTACCTTTCAAGTACCTTAATGGCCTATTACTCTGGGCATTAAATAAAGGTACTCGCAAGTGGGCCCCTTCCCTTCCCTTCGGTAGGGGTCCCACTTGATGGCCCCTGTACCTGGGCGGTACTCCAAGTACCTTAATGGCCTATGACTCTGGGCATTAATGAAGGTACCCGCAAGTATTACTATAGGCAGCTCTTCTCTTAGCTGCCTAATACTTGGCAAGTGGGCCCCTTCCCTTCCCTTCCCTTCGGTAGGGGTCCCACTTGGTAGCTGCCCAAAACTTAAAGTACCGGTTGTTAATAGTGAAATTCCATATCGTATCTGGGGCGGCATCTGTGTAGCAGGCCGTCTTAAATGGTGAGTCTCTATCAAGTACCTTAATGCCCTCTGGGCGGTACTTGCGAGCCTTAGGCAGCTTTACCTTTATTTTAGCTGCCTAAGGCTTGATTTAGTTGATGCCTGCGGTATCTTGCCAACACCAACACTTTATAAACGAATAAGCTGGATCTAGTTCAAATTCCTTTCCCTTTACAAAAATATATGAGTTGGGTGACATATTTGGGATATCAGTAAGATAAGTTGGAATATCAGTAAGATAAGTTGGGATATCAGTAAGATAAGTTGGAATATCAGTAAGATAAGTTGGGATATCAGTAAAATAAGTTGGGATATCAGTAAGGGAAGTTTAAAGAGGAATTTTACCTTTACCTTTACCTTTTGCCTTTGCCTTGACCTTTACCTTTACCTTTACCTTTACCTTTACCTTGACCTTGACCTTGACCTTTACCTTGACCTTGACCTTTACCCTTACCTTTACCTTTACCTTGGCATTGACTTCTCTACCGACGTCTCATTACAGGTTCTTTTGTTTAAAGATTGTTACACATTGTTCTAAATTAAGTTCAATTAACTAAAATTCAATTAAATACTGGCTCATTACTGGCTCATTACTGACTCATTACTGGCTCATTACTGACTCATTGGGGGTGAGGTATTTAAATCTCTCCAACAGAAATAAAGAAAGGCATCATTGATTGAGACTGCACATCTTATTGCGACCACCCATCCTATTGAAAGACCTAGACAGCCTATAGACCTCCCTCAGGGGCCCACTTGCGGGTACCGGCCCTCTGCTAGTGGGACCTTTGTTGGTGTCTTAAAAGTACCTTAATGGCCTATGACTCTGTATTTGGGCGGTACTCCAGGTACCTCTCAAGTACCTTTCTTAATGGCCCCTGTATCTGTATATGGGCGGTACTCCAAGTACAAGTACCGGCCCCTGTACCTGGGCATTAAATTAAGGTACTTGCGAGTATTACTATAGGCAGCTCTTCCTTTACTTTAGCTGCCTATGGTATGGTATGGTAATACTTGGCAAGTGGGCTCCTCCCCTTCATCTAATGCCCCTTATCCTATCCTAGGGTAGGGTAGGTAGGGGTCCCACTTAAAGTCTTACCATACCATACCATAGGCAGCTACAATAAGGCTGCCTAATATAAGACTTGCGAGTACCTTTCAAGTACCTTAATGCCCCCTCAAGGGGGCGGTACTCGCAAGTGGGCCCCTCCTGGACCCCTAGGGTAGGGAGGGGTCCCACTTGATGCCCAGATACAGAGGGCCATTAAGGTACTTGGATGGCCTATTCCCCTGTATCTGGGCATCAAGTGGGACCCCTCCCTACCCTAGGGGGCATTAGATTAAGGGAAGGGGCCCACTTGCGAGTACCTTTATTTTATGCCCAGAGGGCATAAAGGTACTTGAAAGGTACCCGCGAGTATTACCATACCATAGGCAGCTAAAAGAAAATAAAGCTGCCTAATACTTGCAGGTACCTTTATGGCCCTCTGTATATGGGCGTTAAATGAAGGTACCCGCGAGTATTACCATACCATAGGCAGCTTTATTTTATTTTAGCTGCCTATGGTATGGTAATACTTGGCAAGTGGGCCTAATACTTGACAAGTGGGCCCCTTAGGGAGGGGTCCCACTTGGTAGCTGCCTAAGACTTGAAGTGGGACCCCTCCCTACCCTAGGGGGAGGTAAGGGGACCACTTGCGAGTACCGGCCCCCCGAGGGGGCCATCAAGGTACTTGAATGGCCCTCTGTATATGGGCGTTCAATGAAGGTACCCGCGAGTATTATATTAGGCAGCTTTATTTAGCTGCCTAATACTTGGCAAGTGGGCCCCTTCCCTTCCCTTAGGTAGGGGTCCCACTTAAAGTCTTAGGCAGCTACAAGAAAGGCTGCCCAAGACTTGCCAAGTATTAGGCAGCTTTTACTTGAGCTGCCTATGCTATGGTAATACTCGCGGGTACCTTAAGGCCCATATACAGAGGGCCATCAAGGTACCTGGAGTACCGCCCAGAGGGCCATTAAGGTACTTGGGTGGCCCCTGTACCTGGGCATTAAGGTACTCCAGGTACCTTACAAGTACCTTAAAGTCTTAGGCAGCTTCAATCAAGTGGGACCCCCCGGGGGGTACCACTTGCCAAGTATGAATGAGAATGAGGCAGCTACCAAGTGGGACCCCTCCCCAAGTATTACCATACCATAGGCAGCTAAAATGAAAGCTGCCTAATACTTGCTAGTACCTTCAAGTACCTTCATGGCCTATTCCTCTGGGCATTCAATAAAGGTACTTGCGAGCCTTATATTAGGCAGCTTTTCTTTTAGCTGCCTAAGGCTTGAATGCCCATAAAAGATACAGAGGGCCATGAAGGTACTTGGAAGGGGCCCACTTGCGAGTACCTTGATGCCCATTAAAGATACAGATACAGGGGCCCTAAAGAAAGGTACTTGAATAAAGCTGCCTATAGTAATACTCGCGGGTACCTTGATGGCCCCCTTTGGGTGGTGAGCTAGTACGCCTAGGGTCGTACTAGCTTACCCAGAGGGATAGGCCATCAAGTGGGACCCCTCCCTACCCTACCCTAGGATAAGGGGCATTAAATTAAGGGGCCCACTTGCGAGTACCTTAAAGTACCTTCAAGTACCTTCAAGTACCTTCAAGTACCTTCAAGTACCTTCAAGTACCTTCAAGTGGGACCCCTCCCTACCCTAGGGGGCATTAAATTAAGGGGCCCACTTGCGAGTACCTTAATGCCCCCCCCCTTTGGCTTTGGGGGGGGCGGTACTTGAATGGCCCTCTTTATCTGGGCATTCAATAAAGGTACTTGCGAGCCTTCAAGTACCTTTCAAGTACCTTGATGGCCCTCTGGGTAAGCTAGTACCTTAATTGAATGCCCCTAGGCGTACTAGCTAGTGGGCCCCCCCCCAAAGCCAAGGGGGGGGCGGTACTCGCAAGTGGGCCCCTTCCCTTCGGTAGGGGTCCCACTTGATGGCCCCTGTATCTTTTATGGGCATTAAGGTACTCGCAAGTGGGCCCCTCTGTATCTGGACCCCTAGGGTAGGGTAGGTAGGGGTCCCACTTGATATTAGGCAGCCCTTCTTTTACTTTAGCTGCCTCAGGCTTGAATGCCCATAAAAGAGTCATAGGCCATTAAGGTACTTGAATGCCCAGGGTAATTGGCCATCAAGTGGTACCCCTCCCTAGGGGGCATTAGATAAAGGTAAGGGGCCCACTTGCGAGTACCTTAATGCCCATAAAAGATACAGGGGCCATCAAGGTACTTGAAAGGTACTTGAAGGTACCCGCGAGTATTACCATACCATAGGCAGCTTTTCTAGTAGCTGCCTATGGTAATACTTGGCAAGTAAGTGGGCCCCTCCTGGGCCCCTAGGGTAGGGAGGGGTCCCACTTGATGGCCTATACCTCTGGGTTAGCTAGTACCGACCATATACATAGGCGGACTAGCTAACCCCCCCCAAACCAAAGGGCCCCTTGTCTTTTGTCTTTTGTCTTTTGTCTTTTGTCTTTTGTCTTTTGTCTTTTGTCTTTTGTCTTTTGTCTTTTGTCTTTTGTCTTTTGTCTTTTGTCTTTTGTCTTTTGTCTTTTGTCTTTTGGGGGCCCACTAGCTAGTACCGCCTATGCCTATGCCTATGTCTACGGCGGCACTAGCTTAGGGCATTCAATTAAGGTACCCGCGAGTATTACCATCCATAGGCAGCTCAAGGAAAGAAAGGAAAGAAAGAAAAGCTGCCTATGGTAATGGTAATACTTGGCAAGTATGAATGAGAATGAGGCAGCTCCCCCTCTTTTCTTTTACTTTAGCTGCCTATGGATGGTAATACTTGGGGGGTAGGGGGCCCACTAGCTAGTCTGCTTATGTCTATGGGTAAGCTATTCCGCCCCCTTCAAGTACCTTTATGGCCTATTCCCCTGTATCTTTTATGGGCATTCAATTAAGGTACTCGCAAGTGGGCCCCTTACCTTTATCTAATGCCCCTTATCCTAGGGTAGGGAGGGGTACCACTTGATACCCCTTTGGTTTGGGGGCCCACTAGCTAGTCCGCTTATGTCTAGGGGTAAGCTATTCCGCCCCTTCAAGTACCTTTATGGCCCCCTCAAGGGGGCGGTACTCGCAAGTGGGCCCCTTTATGCCCCTTATCCTAGGGTAGGGAGGGGTCCCACTTGATACCCCTTTGGTTTGGGGGGGCCCACTAACTAGTCCGCTTATGTCTAGGGGTAAGCCATTACCTCCTATGCCTATGGGAGGTACTGGCTAGTGGGCCCCCCAAACCAAAGGGGGGCATTTAATTAAGGTACTAGCTTACCCATAAAAGAGTCATAGGCCCTAAAGGTACCTGCAAGTATTAGGCAGCTTTTACTTGAGCTGCCTATGGTATGGTAATACTCGCGGGTACCTTCATTAATGCCCCAGAGTAATAGGCCATTAAGGTAGCTGGAGTACCTTTATTTTTATGCCCATTTAAGATACAGATACAGGGGCCATCCAAGTACCTTTATGGCCCTCTGTATATGGGCATCAAGTGGGACCCCTCCCTACCCTCGGGGTCCAGGAGGGGCCCACTTGCGAGTACCTTGATGCCCATAAAAGATACAGGGGCCATTAAGGTACTTGAAAGGTACTCGCAAGTCTTACCATAGGCAGCTTTTATTTCCTTTAGCTGCCTAAGACTCGCGAGTACCTTCAAGTACCTTTCAAGTACCTTAATGGCCCTCTGGGCGGTACTCGCAAGTGGGCCCTTACCGTAGGGGTCCCACTTGATGGCCTATTCCCCTGGGCGGTACTCCAAGTACCTTTAGGGCCCTCTGGGCATTAAGGTACTTGCGAGTATTACCATAGGCAGCTCTTCTCTTAGCTGCCTAATACTTGGCAAGTGGGCCCCTCCCCTTACCCGTAGGGAGGGGTCCCACTTGAATGCCCATAAAAGAGTCATAGGCCCTAAAGGTACTTGGGAGGTACCTGGAGTACCTTAATGCCCAGGGGGATTGGCCATAAAATAAAGGTACTTGGTAGGGGTAGAGGGGGCATTAAGGTACTAGCTTACCCAGATACATATACAGGGGCCATCAAGTGGGACCCCTACGGTAAGGGGAGGGGAGGGGAGGGGAGGGGCCCACTTGCGAGTACCTTCTAGTACCTTAATTGAATGCCCCTGTATCTTAAATGGGGCATCAAGGTACTCGCAAGTGGGCCCCTCCCCTCCCCCTAGGGAGGGTCCCACTTGAATGCCAGGGTAATTGGCCATTCAAGTACCTTAATGGCCCTCTGTATCTGGGCATAAAATAAAGGTACTCGCAAGTCTTGTCTTGGCAGCCTTTACTTTAGCTGCCTAAGACTTGAAGGTACTTGAAAGGTACTTTAAAGTTGGTATGTGTTGGTTCTTACTTTTATTTAGTTTAATTTAGGTTAATTTAATTACATTTCATTTTGCTGCATTTCATTTTGCTGCATTTCATTTTGCTGCATTTCATTTTGCTGCGTTTTATTTAAATTGGAACAATGTGTTTTTATTTAAATTGGGACAATGTGTTTTATTTAAATTGGGACAATGTGTTTTATTTAAATTGGAACAATGTGTAATGATATTTTACAGATGAACCAGGTATTGGGCCCTTTTATCCTTAGGCGTTACTCATGGCTCAAATAAAATCATATCAACCGTCAACCACTTAGAACAGTCAGAGTTACTGTTAGAGATTTGATATCATACTGGAACTCTGTTGAGATTGTTTTATGCAGGGTTTCCTTTGTTTGGGCATACCCCGTTACTCTAGCATACCCTCCAGGTACCTTAATGGCCTATTACTCTGGGCATTCCAAGTACCTTTAGGGCCTATGACTCTTTTATGGGCATTAAATAAAGGTACTCCAGGTAACCTTTATGGCCCTCTGGGCGGTACCCGCGAGTATTACCATACCATAGGCAGCTCAAGTAAAAGCTGCCTAATACTTGGCAAGTCTTGGGCAGCCTTTCTTGTAGCTGACCTAAGACTTGAAGTGGGACCCCTCCTACCCTACCCTAGGATAAGGGCATTACAATAAAAGGGAAGGGGCCACTTGCCAAGTATTACCATAGGCAGCTAAAATAAAGCTGCTAATATAATACTCGCGGGTACCGCCCAGAGTCATAGGCCATTAAGGTACCTGGAGTACCTTCAAGTCTTACCATAGGCAGCTAAATAAAGGCTGCCCAAGACTTGCGAGTACCGCCCCCCCTACCCCCCCGTAGGGGGGGGTAGAGGGGGGCCCACTAGCTAGTACGCCTAGGGGCATTAAATTAAGGTACTAGCTTACCCAGATACGGGGGCCATTAAGGTACTTTAATGCCCAGGGGAATAGGCCGGTACTTGAAGAAAGGCTGCCCAAGACAAGACTTGCCAAGTATTACCATACCATAGTGCAGCTAAAATAAAAGAGGGCTGCCTAATACTGCGCGGGTACCTTCAAGTACCTTTAAAGTACCTTTTATTTAATGTATCTGTATCTGTATCTGTATTCTGTATCTTATCTGTATCTGTATCTGTATCTGTATCTGTATCTGTATCTGTATCTGTATCTGTATCTGTATTTTAAGGTATCTGTATCTGTATCTGTATCTGTATCTGTATTTAAAGGTATCTGTATCTGTATCTGTATCTAAAGGTATCTGTATCTGTATCTGTATCTGTATCTGTATCTGTATCTGTATCTGTATCTGTATTTAAAAGGTATCTGTATCTGTATCTGTATCTGTATCAAAAGGTATCTGTATCTGTATTTAAATGTATGTATCTGTATCTGTATCTGTATTAAAAGGTATCTGTAATCTGTATCTGTATCTGTATTAAAAGGTATCTGTATCTGTATCTGTATACTTGTGTATCTGTATCTGTATATCTGTATCTGTATCTGTATCTGTATCTGTATCTGTATCTGTATCTGTATCTGTATCTGTATCTGTATCTTGTTATCTGTATCTGTATCTGTATCTGTATCTGTATCTGTATCTGTATCAAAAGGTATCTGTATCTGTAATCTGTATCAAAAGGGTAATCTGTATCTGTATCTGTATCTGTATCTGTATTGTATCTGTAATCTGTATCTGTATCTGTATCTGTATCTGTAATCTGTATCTGTATCTGTATCTGTATCTGTATTTAAGGTATCTGTATCTGTATATATCTGTATCTGTATCTGTATACTGTACTCTGTATCTGTATTAAAAAGGTATCTGTATCTGTATCTGTATCTGTATCTAAAGGTATCTGTATCTGTATCTCTGTATCTGTATTAAAAGTATCTGTATCTGTATTAAAAGGTATCTGTATCTGTATCTGTATCTGTATCTTAAAAAGGTATCTGTATCTGTATCTGTATCTGTATTCTGTATCTGTATCTGTATCTGTATCTGTATCCTGTATCCTGTATCTGTATCTGTATCTGTATTAAAAGGTATCTGTATCTGTATTAAAGGTATCTGTATGTATTGTATCTGTATCTGTATCTTGTATCTGTATCTAGGTATCTGTATCAAAGGTATCTGTATCTGTATCTGTATTTTGTATCTGTATGAAAGGTATCCTGTATCTGTATCTGTATTGAAAGGTATCTAGATGTATCTGTATCGTATTTAAGGTATCCTGTATTGCAAAAGGTATCGTATCTGTATTGTATTGAAAGGTATCTGTATCTGTATTTTAAGGTATCTGTATTGAAAGGTATCTGTATCTGTATCTGTATCTGTATTGAAAGGTATCTGATCTTCTGTAATTTAAGTATCTGTAATTCAAAGGGTAATCTGTATCTGTTATCTGTACCTTTGAACTGTAATGCATTCATAAGGTATCTGTTATTTTAATGCCCTTATCTGGGCGTACTCCAAGTACCTCTAAAGTGGGGACCCCTACCTACCCTACCCTTAGGGGCATTCAGAGCCAGTTACTAATGGAGGCCCTCCACACTATCCGCGAGTACCTTCATCCCCCTCAAGCGGAACTTCAAGTGGACCCTACCTACCCTACCCTAGGGGTCCAGGAGGGCCCACTTGCGAGTTACCTCCTTCATGCCGCCCTAGTAGTGAATAGGGGCCCATCCCCATCAAGTGGGACCGCCCCCCTCAAGGGGCCCATAAGCGCACTAGAAAGTACCTCGCCCAAGTGGCCATATCAAAGTACGCCCCTAAGGGGTTAAGGGCATGAAGGTAACTCGCAAGTGGGCCCCTTATCTAATGCCCCTTTATCTATGCCCCTATCCCTAGGGTAGGGAGGGGTCCCACTTGAAGTACTTGAAAGGTACTTGAAAATGGCCGCGTATGAATGGCCTATGACTCTGGGCCTTCAGCCTTAGGTGGCAGCTAAAGAAGGCTGCCTAATATAAGTATATAGGCTCGCAAGTACCGCCCTTATACCCCTTGGCTTTGGGGGGTAGAGGGGCCCACTAGCTAGTACGCCTATTCCTAGGGGCATAATTAAGGTATAGCTTACCAGAGGGCATGAAAGGTACTTGAAAGGTACCCCCCGCGGAGTATTCAAGTACCTTCATTGAATGCCGTGCTGTATTATCTTTTTAATGTGGCAATTTAAATTAAGGTACTCGCAGTGGGCCCCTCCTGGACCCTAGGGAGGGGAGGGGTCCCACTTGATATTAGGCAGCTTTCTAGTATAAGCTGCCTAATACTGGCAGCTCTTGGCAGCCCTTTATTTTAGCTTGCTATGGATGGTAGACTTGAAGGTACTACTACGCAAAAGTGGGCCCTTCCCTTCTTACGGGCGGCCTTCGGGAGGGGTCCCACTTGGTTAGCGGCTAATAACTCTACTGAATCTAAACGACAGGAATTTTTAGGGGGTCCAAGAGGGCCGCACCGGTACTCCAAGTATTAAGGCAGGGGGTG
>JAJSRW010000675.1:0-28611 GCA_022414725.1 Microglena sp. YARC | reverse complement strand
TTATACACATCGTTAAATCACACATTCACATGACACACACTATGCATCAACACACACACTGAAACACACCATCATACACCATACACAACACATGGACGATACACACTACACACATACACACACATTGTTGATGATCCTATGACCACATACACTACACCACGATCACATCACCATGCAATCCAGCCAGACACACACAACCACATACACACATACACACACAGGCAACGCATAACACACACATCACATACACAGCACACACACACACGACAACACACACACAACCAGCGACCACACACACCACACAAAAACCATTGATCACACAGACACGGCTTGCAGGTGAAGGGTAATGGGCGCTGGGGTTTCTTAAGCCACCACACATGTTCTGCCCCCCTTGTCAGCGTGCACTCGTGTCCTAGTAGTTCACAGCTGAACCTCCCCCCCCCACACACAACACACAACACACAGCAACACACTCTTTATCACACATACACAAACACACAGGTACACACACACACATTCACACACGAGACACCTGCAACAAGCACACACACAACACATCCACTAACACACCACATTATGTTATCACGCATACACACACACACATACCATCATGCCACCGCACACACACAATACAAGAACGCACACACCTGCCCCCCCCCCACCGCACACACACCACCAACACATACACACACACCCCACACGGCCTTGCAGGTGAAAGGGTAAGGGCAGTCTGGGGGCTTAGCACACACAACATGCACCACACCTGCCCCCTCTATTCCCCCCACACACACACGACACCCACACACACTACTTCTCAACCACACATTACACAGACCGGCCCTTGCAAGGTGAAGGGTAAGGGCAAGTCTGGGGTTAAAGCAACACCCGAACACCTGCCCCACCCACACCACCCCCACGACACACACTCTCTCTCTCACACCCACAACGACGGCCTTGCAGGTGGAAGGGTGAGGACAGTCTGGGGCTTAAGACATCGCACACACACACCTGCCCCCCCCACACACACACCATGACGAGTCTTGGCCACCACACCACACAACACCACACACAGTACCAACTGAACCACACACATACACGGCCCTTGCAGGTGGAGGGGTCGGGCGAGTCTGGGGCTCAAGCAGCGGACAGCCTGGCAGGCGGCAGGCCTAGCATCGAACATAAATGCAAGAAAATTCAGGTAGCGGCAATGAAAATAAATTAATCATTAAATAGCTATTATTAGTATGAAGTATTATTATTAGTATTTTTAGTATTCTTTTTATTAATCACTATTTATTAGTTATTGTTATTGTTTATGTTATGATCTTATAAGTGGTATTATTATTGTTTTAATAGTATTTTCCGCAAACTTAGCGCTGAATTCAGGTGTGGACAGGCTGCAGTTTGTCTCTTCATATTTCTGGGTAGGTCCAGTTGTGTAGGCCGCGGTGGTGGTGTAGCCAGATTCTAAGGATTGTGGCGTAGGCCTCATTGCAAGGCTCGGAAGATTCGATGTGCAGGGACCCAGTTTTGTCTCTTCTATCAAATTATGTAGGTCTTAGTTGTGAAGTCCAGTTGTGTTCGCCGGGTGGCTTGGTAAGCTGATCCCAGGATGGTGGCGTAGCCTTGCAAGGCGGAGGATTCAGTTGTGTGCAGGGTGCAGTTGTTTTCTCTTCATATTTCTGTAGGTCCAGTTGTGCAGAACCGAGCGGTGGCAGGTAAGCCTGATCCCAGGATGGTGGCGGTAGCCCTTGCAAGGCGAGATCAGTTGTGGTCAGGGTGCAGTTGTTTTCTTCTTCATATTTCTGTAGGTCAGTTTGTGCAGCCGCGGTGGGCAGTGTAAGCCTGATCCCAGATGGTGCGTAGCCCTTTGCAAGGCGGAGGATTAGTTGTGGGCAGGGTGCAGGTTAGTTTTTTCTTCATATTTCTGGTAGGGTCCAGTTTGTGTAGGCCGGCAGTGGCGGTGTAAGCCTGATCCCACGGATTTGTGGCGTAGCCTTAAGGGCGGAGGAAAATTGAAAATTAGTTACGAGCTGCCACAGGACGTGAGATTGAGGGAGACCCTCCCGTTTGCATGATGTTCACATACTGGAGAATGCTAACATGTTAGGTTTTAATTTGGCTTTTTGCAGACCCTCTGCGCCTGAGCTTGGACAACGTAGCAGCACACACACGCAGTGACACCTCACACTGCTCCACAACCTACACCCACACCCACAACCGTCACGTACACCCCACACCCTGACCACCACGCAGTGACACCTCAACCTGCCTCCCACACCTACACCCACACCCACACCGTCAACGTACCCCACCACCGTGACCCACACACGCAGTGGACACACACACTGCTCCCTCACCCCTACCCTACCCACTAACCACTGTGGAAACCCGTCAGCATACATCCACACACCTGACCCATACAGGACTGCGACACCGGCCCACACCTGCTCCCACACCCCCTACCCCTACCCACACCGGCCACCGTCACAATACACCCCACACGCGCTTGACGCCACACTAGACGCAGTGACACCCACACCTGCTCACACCCCTACCCTACCGCACCCAATGGCCGTCACATACACCGCACACCTGACCCACCCACTGCAGTTGCACCACACCTGCTCCCACCCCTACCTCACACCCACACTGCACCCACCTGACCCACACGCCAGTGGCACCCTACTTCCCGACCCACCGACAATGCCCTACCACAATCACACCCTGACCACAACCTAACTCACACCCTCACCTGTACCGCAGCAGCACGCACCCCCTACCCATCACCTACACCTAACACTACACCGTCACTTTCACACCCACCCCTGACCCAACCATGCTAACTCTTGTGTCCCCAGGCTGCTATCCTCCTCTTTTTTGCTGGTTCCCATCTTCACCCCTCACCCCACACAAGTGCGTACGCCACGACCACACCCAGACACACCGTCACCGACACACCCACCCCCTGCACCCACATGCTACTTCTTGTTCCCCAGGCTGCTATCCCTCCTCTTTTGCTGGTTCTCCATTCTTCAACCACGTCAACTCCCCCCCCACACACACACACACACCAGACACAAACACACACACACATGCACACACACACTCACACCCAGCCACACCGTCACCCACACCCACCCCTACCCACATGCTACTCTTGTTCCCCAGGCCGTGCTATCCTCCTTTTTGCTGGTTTCTGTCTCCATCTTCACCCACTCAACCCCCCCCCCACACACACATTCATCTGACACACAAACACACAGCGCAACATGCAACACAGACAACCACTCACACCCAGATCCCACACCGTCACCCACACCCACCCCTTGACCACTTGCTACTCTGGTTCCCAGGCTGCTATCCTCCTCTTTTGGCTGGCTCTCTCCATCTTCACCCACTCACCCCCCCCAACACACAACACACTCACACCCAGACCCACACCGTCACCACCAACAGTGAGATCCCACCCCTGACCAAGCCATGCTACTCTTGTTCCAGGCAGGCTGCTATCCTCTCTTTTGCTGCTTGTCCAATCTTCAAACGCCACTCACCCGCCGCCCCACACACACACACACTCACACCACAGACCCACATTCCGTCACCAACAACCCACTGACTCCACATGGCTACTACTCTTGCTTCCCCAGCTGCTGTCCTCTCTTTTTGCTGGTTCTCGCAAATTCATCCAATCAACGCCCCCCCCCACACACACACACACACACATGCACACACACACTCACCCCAGAACCACATCCGTCACCCACACCCACTCCCTTGACCCACATGCTACTCTGGTTCCCAGGCTGGTTACCTCTTGTTCACTGATTTCCATCCTTACAGCCTGTACATCCGTGTATAAGGAAGAAATCCTAATTTGGTGTTTGTAGAAAGACGCCCCACACCCCCCACCGACCTATATCCCACACAGTACAGCACACCACACACCACAATCCACATAGACTCTTAAACCCCCCACACTCCTCCCCCTCCCACCCCCGACAACACACGCACCCACCCACTCCGTCACCGTACACAACTACGTACCCTCACCAAACACGCCAGCGAACCCACAGCCACACACTCCCACCCCACCACACGCCACTAACTCACCCACTCCGTCCACTACACCACACCCTAACCACACCACAGCGACACACCCATGCACCCCCACACCACCCCACCCAACACCACCCACACCCGACACCCACCCTACCACCCACACCCACCAATACTTACCCTCACCCCACTCCCCAGGCTGCTATCCTCTTCTTTGCTGGGTTCTCATCCTTTACATTGCCATGTACACGTTTATGAAGGAAGGATCCTAATTTGTGTTGAGAACGGCAAACAAACACCAAGATAATCGAATTGGAGTAATGAGTGGAATGACAGTACTAGAGGTAGGGTAGACTGGAGGCTCTCAAGAAGCAGGTGAATAAATAAATAAATAAAGTCATCTGCGCGTATGACGAGAGTGAGGGTTTTAGGGGGAAACCCATAGATGTACAATAACACACTAGGATGCAAATGCAAATGCTAGGCCTATGCAGAAGATGAACCCAAGAGGTGCTTGAGTGAGGCTACACTAATAACGGTCCACATTCATTCAAATACATAACACATCAATGCATCCCGTTTCGACGAATGGCAGAGCCCTCGTCGAAACAAGAAGGTGGGGTTATGAATCCTACGGGTGCGCTTGTAGTGTTCGGCGGGTCTCTGTTCAACTGCCATGGTAGCACACAAGTAACCGTCACAGTCATTCAAACACATACACAATGTAATGCATCCGTTTCCAACGAATGACAGAGCTCATAGCAAGAAGGTGGCGGGGTTCAAATCTACGGGCGGCACTTTAGTGTCCCGCAGTCGCTGTCAACCCGCCATGGTAGACACTAGGAACGGGTCCACAGTCGTTCAATGTTTTTTCAAATACATACACAAGTTGTATGAAGTGTGGTGTATATTATGGTATGTTTACAGTCTGGGTAGGCCAAATAAGGCAAAGGGACTTGCCAAATCGTACATGAAGGGGTTAAAAAGAACAAGCACTGATGACTGAGACCAAACAATCGTTTAGACCGACGGGATTGTGGGGCCTGAGTTTCGTGCTACAGTGATAATTTTTTTTACAATATCTATTAAAATCATCATCTCAGCTGGGATGATAATTTGATTGTTCGACACATGCAACGCATTGCATGACGAAAAGTGAAAAGTGAAAAGTGACGGAAAGTGAAAAGTGGAAAGTGCATGACAAAAAGTGAAAAGTGATCATATCTTTGATTAGTATACCTAATCAACTATATATTACTATATATGTAGAGATCAGCTTATCATATGATGTTGACTAAAGTTTGAGTATGATATCATCATGATATACAAATATATGATATCATATGATTTGCATATATATCGTAACTTTGGCCTAGTCAGACTGCCGGCATCAGATGAATATATATGATGACATGTTACCGTTCCTCTTCATATGGCAACGCTTGTGTTCGCTCTAGACTAGCGCAAACCTCTAGCTAGCGCCACCCTTGAGTGGGACTACAGCTAGTAACAGTCCACAGTCATTCAAATAGTATAATGATCACGCTGGTGGGGCGGTGAGGGGTGGGGGTGATAACGGGGCTAGGGTGATAACACCTGGGGCATGGGGGCTGGGGGTGGGGGTGATAACAAACGGGCTAGGGTGATTAACGCCTGGGGCATGGGGCTGGTGGGGTGGGGGTGATAACGGGGCTAGGGGATAACGCCTGGGGTATGGGGCTGGGGTGGGGGTGATAACGGGGCTAAGGGTGATAACGCCTTGGGCGTGGGGCTGGGGGTGGGGGTGATAACGGGGCTAGGGTGATAAAGCCTGGGCATGGGGCTGGGGGTGGGGGGTGATAACGGGCTAGGGTGATAACGCCTGGGGCATGGGGCTGGGGGTGGGGGTGATAACGGGCTAGGGTGATAACGCCTGGGGCGTGGGGCTGGGGGTGGGTGATAACGGGGCTAGGGTGATAACGCCTGGGGCGTGAGGCTGGGGGTGGGGTGATAACGGGGCTAGGGTGATAAAACGCGGATTGGGGGCATGGGGCTGGGGGTGGGGTGATAACGGGGCTAGGGTGATAACGCCTGGGGCGTGGGGCTGGAGGTGGGGGTGATAACGCCTGGTGGGGCGTGGTATTGATGGAGCCCTGCCTAACGGCGGTAGAGAACGGGCTGCTACTTTACCTGTTCAGCGCTACCATGGCGGTTGACAGCGACCAGGACACTAGAGCGTCCGTAGGGATTTGAACCCAGAACCAGTCATTCAAATACATACACATGCAACGCTCGTTGGCCTCGTCGATTCGACTTTCGGCAGCGTAAACTATGTAGAGAGGTACAATACCAACATGCGCACCCAACACGCGCTTCAAGCTTCCGATGCTGATGTTTCCAGCTTTGGGTCTGGCTTGGGGGCTCGCTTTGCCTCTCCAATTGATGACTGCATGCAACGCTTGTGTTCCCTCTGGCTAGCACCAACACATTGCAACCAGGTTGGTGTGATGCCTGATGTAACTGCTGCATGGCGTCAGTGCAACTTGATCACATGGACTCATCCCCAGGTATCCTCATGGCCCGTTAATAAATAAACAAACAAATAAACAGCCTTATTACGAGGCGTGAGGCTGAGGGGTCCAGCCCGTTTGCTTTGGGGCCAACCAACAATCCAACACATTGCTTTAACTGGGGCCAACCAACAATCCAACACATTGCTTTAACTGGGGCCAACCAACGATCTAGCCCGTTTGCTTTAACTGGGGCCAATCAACAATCCAGCCCGTTTGCTTGAACTGGGGCCAACAAACAGTCCAACACATTGCAACCAGGTTGGTGTGATGCCGATGAAAACTACTGCGTGGTATTAACAGACAAACACACAAAAATGCATACAGATACATACATACCACACTGGGGCCAACCAACAATCCAACACATTGCAACTAGGTTGGTGTGATGCCCGATGAAACTGCAGCGTGGCTTGAAGAGCAAGGGAAGCCTAACCAGCAGAGCCTTGGTGAGCGTGATGCATCCACATCAGGGTTGGAAAGCCAGAGCTGGAAGCAGGTGTGGAAACTTGTTTGTGTGCGTGTTGAAACGCGTTCTGCTCCTTGTCTGGGCGTGCGTACTTGTTTGTATGTGTGTGTACATCAGGATTGGAAAGCTAGGGTCGTAAGCAGGTGTGGAAACCCGTTGTGCTCTTTGTTTGTCTGTGTACGTGTGTGTGTACTTGTTTGTGTGTGTGTGTGTGTGTGTGTGTGTTTGTGTACTTGTTTGTTTGTGTGTATGTACGTGTGTTTGTGTGTCCTTGTTTGTGTGTGTGTACGCGTGTGTGTACCTGTCTGTGTTTACACGTGTGTGTGTGTGTGAACTTGTGTGTGTGTGTGCGTGTGTGTGTGTGTGTACTTGTTTGTGTGTGTTTACATATGTGTGTGTGTACATGTGTGTTTGTACTTTGTGTGTGTGCGTTTATGTGCTTGTGTGCTTACTTGTTTGTGTGTGTGTGTACTTGAATGTGTGTGTGTGCACGCGTAAATGTGTGTATACTTGTTTGTGTGTGTGAGTGCGTGTACTTGTGTGTGTGTGTACGTGTGTGTATGTGCCTGTGTCATTGCAAGTGCATACATGCATGCCTATGTGTATGTTAAATATTAGCTTTACTGTGTCATCTAGACTTCACTACCATGTGTCACGTCTCATTCACTAGTATGTGTCGCGTCTCATCCACTTCCATGTTACATTACATTACACTCCATTACATTACATTACATTACATGTGAAAGTCTACTTGACACCACGAGGGTGTATGAGACTCTGTGCTTTGAACAAAGAGAAAAGGCACCTACAAAGCAAAAAAAAACAAATGTGTCGCGTCCCATCACTAGGATTTGCCGCGTCTCATTCACTTGTATGTGTCGCGTCTCATCTCTAGTATGATCCACCTCCAGCCATGCTTTCATTGGTTCATTCTGCCCTATCTCCACAGCTTTTCTTTTCGGCCATGAGCAGCAGCTTCTAGGCAGCTCCCCTGGCTTGCTAGACAACCAAACCTAAAGCAGCAGCTTCTAGGCAGCTCCCCTGGCTTGCTAGACAACCAAACCTAAAGCAGCAGCTTCTAGGCAGCTCCCCTGGCTTGCTAGACAACCAAACCTAAAGCAGCAGCTTCTAGGCAGCTCCCCTGGCTTGCTAGACAACCAAACCTAAAGCAGCAGCTTCTAGGCAGCTCCCCTGGCTTGCTAGACAACCAAACCTACAGCAGCAGCATCTAGGCAGCTCCCCTGGCTTGCTAGAAAAGGAAACCTAAAGCAGCAGCTTCTAGGCAGCTCCCCTGGCTTGCTAGACAACCAAACCTACAGAAGCAGTTTCTAGGCAGCTCCCCTGGCTTGCTAGACAACCAAACCTACAGAAGCAGCTTCTAGGCAGCTCCCCTGGCTTGCTACACAACCAAACCCAAAGCAGCAGCTTCTAGGCAGCTCCCCTGGCTTGCTAGACAACCAAACCTAAAGCAGCAGCTTCTAGGCAGCTCCCCTGGCTTGCTAGACAACCAAACCTAAGCTACAGGATGCACGAAGAAGCGAATTTTGGAGAAGAAATCGTAGACATGCTCCAAGTCCCTACATTGAGTCCACAAGACAGTAGGGAAACGACAAATGAAAACGCCGCGTCCACAGACCGCAACCCTGAGATACGTACGCTAAAAAGTGCCCTCCTAGGTAATCCGCCCCCGACGGGAATCGAACACGAGTCGCTTAGATCTCAGGCCAGTCAGATTAACCGGCTGATTTACCGGCGATCTTGGGATAGTGAAGATTTGAAAAAACAGCACGATTTTGCGTAAGTATCGCATAGGTCTGCCCCCATAGGGGGCCGACCAACAACCTAAAACGAAAGCAACCTTAACAACCTAAAACCAAAGCAACCTAAAACAACCTAGATAACCAAACCTAAAGCAATCTAAAACAACCATCATAGTGCATATAGAAGCTAGCATAATCAGCATCACAATAACATGCATCACAAGTGCATGTATCACAATAACATGCATCACAAGTGCATGTATCACAATAACATGCATCACAAGTGCATGTATCACAATAACATGCATCACAAGTGCATGTATCACAATAACATGCATCACAAGTGCATGTATCACAAGAACATGCATCACAAGTGCATGTATCACAAGAACATGCATCACAAGTGCATGTATCACAATAACATGCATCACAAGTGCATGTATCACAATAACATGCATCACAAGTGCATGTATCACAAATACATGCATATAAATTACATCAATTACATGCAGTTCAGTTGCGTGCATGCTTGGTGACTGTTTCCATGCATGGATGTTTGTGCATGCACCACTTTAACATGCATTTCAATAACGTACATCACAATTGCATGCAATTGCAAAGCATGCATCTCAATTGCAATGCATGCTTAGTGACCTTTCCATTTATGGATGTTTGTGCATGCACCACATTAACATGCATTGTAATAACATGCATCACAATTACATGCATTACAATTGCATGCATGCTTGGTGACTTTAGCTATGTATGGATGTTTGTGCATGCACCACATTAACATGCATCACAATGACACGCATCTCAGTTGCATGCATGCTTGCTGACGTTATCCATGTATGGATGTTTGTGTCATAGAGATCCCAAGCAAGTGACAATCCTATTATACCCAAGGGCTAACGGCCAGTGCTTCAACTTGAGCATAGCCATTGATGGTGATGATGATGGTGATGATTACATTTTCCTGGTGCCCTTCTGGACTCCAAGTGTGCCCTGCTGGACTCCAAATGTGCCCACTGCCTGAAGGAGTCAGGGGGCTTGTGAACATCATTAGTTTTTCCCGTCTGTCATTAGTGGGCCTGCCTGGCATGGGCCCTGCTTGCACAAAAAATGAGACCAATCAGAGGTCTGGTTGGATCTAGGGAATTTTTCAAGGTATTGCATGTTTGGGCTGGGCGGTATGTGCCTTTCAGTTCTGGGCTGGGCGGTGCGTACCGTTTCGGCACTTTGTAGCCACCAGGCGGCCACGCTGGCTGATGTTGGCTCCGCGGCTCCTGTCCACCAGCTTGCCTTGCCACTGTTTCTTTTGGGGTCTACGCAAGGCAGCTTCCAGCCAGCTCCATTATCCAACCGCTAGGCCAAGCCCAAAGCTTGCGTCTGCATTGAAATGCCTGTTGTGTCAGCTTTCAGACGCACTAGCTATCTTCAGGTTTGGTTCAAGGACAGGGGGAAGGAGCTGCCTAGAAGCTGCTGCTCATAGCCCCCAAAAGAAACAGTGATGAAGACCATAAGGACACAGTGGAAGCTTATGAACCAGGTTCGTTCAAAACGCTGCGTCTTGTGTCTCAGGTGTTGAGGGTTGGCTTGGCTTCTCTGTAGCAGACTGAGTGTTGGGCCTCCAAGTGAGCTGGCTTACTGTCAGCAAGAAGTAAATCTTGAAGGGTCTGTTGCGTCTCAGGTATTGTGGGTTGGCTTGGCATCTCTGTAGCAGACAGAGTGTTGGGCCTCCAAGTGATCTGGCTTACTGTCAGCAAGAAATAGATATTGAAGGGTCTGTTGCATCTTAGACGGAGGGCAAACTTTTCCACTGCACTTGTCCATAACAGGGTCGTTCAAAACACTGTGTCTTGTGTCTCAGGCGTAGATCTTGAAGGGTCTGTTGTGTCTCAGAAGCAGATCCAGAAGGTCAGTTGCGTGATTGGATGGTCTCTTGAATCTCAGGCGCAGATTTGTTTTGGGGGGGGGGGGGGGGTTGGGGGGGTCCTCGATGCAGATCCCGAAGGGTATGTTGCATCTCAGTTGCAGATCCATGAGGTCAGTTGCGTTTTTCGAGGGTCTGTTGCGTCTGAGGTGCAGATCTTGGGCCAGGGTCATTCAAAACGCTGTGTCTTGTGTCTCAGATGTAGATCTTGAAGGGTCTGTAGCAGCGAACGTTTTTGAATTTGAATTTGAATTGTTTCACGGTTTTCAGATATTGGAGTCCCCTGAACAACCCTGTTGCGCCGTTATGGACAAGTGCAGTGGACAATTTTGCGTTTGAATTTGAATTGTTACATGGTTTTCAGATATTGGAGTTTCCCTGAACAATCCTACTTTTACAAGTGCATTGGAAGAATTGGAATTTGAATTTGAGTTCGAATTGTTAAAAGGGCTTTGGAAGAATTGGACTTCGAAGTGTAGTATGTTTTTGAAGAGTTTTGTAAGTCCTTCGGGGGGCCCAGATTCACCCCGTTGTCTGACCGAGACGAAGCTTGACACGTCAGCTAACCGTCTCACAACTAACTCGTTATTGACCGACTTCCACGACGGCCACTGAGTAGGCAAAGTGCACAGTGGTCTCCGTTCCCTCCGGGGCTGTGTTGCCTGCCGCCAGGCCATAGGCTAGCTATGACCTGCACGTACCTGCTGTGCCCTGCAGTACGTCTCCGATCTTTCTATGAATCGCCCTATTGCACCTAATAGCTATCTTCTTACATTGAGTCTACACCGTTGTAAAACACTTAGATTTAAAGGTTATGCTCCATCTGCTAGCGGCTACACGAAGACAACCACTGCGCACCGCCCTCAGGTGACAGTTACCCTCTGACTAGCTCGAAGGCCCGAGTCCGAGCGACTGGACTCTGTCAATTTCCCCTATACGGAATCTATCTCCACCGCTGCCCCGCCTACTGCTTCTACCAAGATTCCCTTGTACTCTGCTGTTGCGTCCACACTACCGGAGCACTTGCTAGTCACCGAAATCGAAGACGTGAGTTGAGCTGCCTCACTCAGATAATACATAGCGTTGAGTGATCCTCGAGATCGCTGTGCTTGCAACTACACACCTGCACATCAGAAGGTAACGCCCGTTACCGACCCTAGCCATCTACTCTACCGGCCAGGTTCACCATTAGCAATCCACTGGATCTTTTTGGATCACCGTTTGCTACAAGCACCCCCTCCCCCCTTTCCCCCACCCATCCTTCCCGTAATCCCCCTCCATCCACCACTCCGAACAACGACATCAAGACTCAAGACCACAATACCCCGGATCATCGACTATCATGCAGATCAACAAGATCTTCAATGGCTCTTCTGATTACCCCTGGCGTTAACACCAGATGCAACTCCTCCTCGGCCTCAAATCAAATCGGGACTGTCTCGCCATCGCCCAGGACTGCTTTGCCCCCGCTCCCCTCCCAGGGGAACCTGCGACAGCGGATGGATACCCAGCTGAAGAGAGTTCTTACCAGAATGCTGGGCTTGCTGATCCGCATATTGCAAATCGTCTTACTCCCAACAGAATCTCCATCTGGAAGAACAACCTCGCATTCAAGATGATCCTTGACACTCTGTCTGAGCCTTTCCAACAGGCTGTCATGGCCCAAACTGACATGACCACCAAAGCTTTTAGGTACCTGGCATCTGCTTATGCTGAGAGTGCTGGCAACCTGGAGGTGGAATCCGTCAAAGCTCTCTATGACCTCAAAATTACTGAAATCACTCCACTGAATCCTTGCAGATGTATCTCTCCAGAGCTGCTGACCTGTACTCTCAACTTCCGCAGGTCCAAGGAATGTCCAACACGTCCATGCCCGCATACTTGAACATTATTGTGCAAGGACTCAGCCCTCGACCAGAATATGATAGATTCCGTACCTCTTTCCATTCTGCTGTTATCCCTGATTTTGCTACTCTCCAGCTCAAGATCACCAACTACAACCTGGTGATGAAAATCCCCACCATCTCATCCCCTGAAGAGACTGAACTGGGTGCTGCAGCCTACATAGGTAACTCTGGAAGGAGGGACCAACGTCCACGTCAACTAAACAAGACCATGACCCGCTGGAACTGTGGAAAACATGGTCACAGCTCAAGGGAATGCCCCAGCTCTGACACCGAGCTGGCCCACAGACTAATTGACTCTGATGCTGCTGACAATGGATCCAAGTCACCACCCAAGGGAAGAGCCAGTGATGACAAGAGATCTGGCAGCAAGTCCAAGTCTCCACAACGCAGGAGATCTGGAGGAAAGACCCGCTTCAGGAGAGACTATAGCAGAGGACGCCATGCACATGTAGCTGATGGTGACTGCTCCACCTCTGACTCTGACAGTGACAGTGAGGAAGATGAACACAACTTCCAAGCCCTGGCAGTGAAGGAGGACAACCAACCAGTGAGATTTGCTGACTCCCCCAGACGCAAGTCTGTATCCTTTTCTCTACCACCTGCCCCTTTGGATGACAATGCTTTCTTTGGAACTATGAGTGCTAATGATGCCTGCATTATAAAAGACGAAATGCCAGCCCTTGCCTCAGACTCAGATGACAGTGATGATGACAATGATGCTTTCCAATCAGCCCTGCAGAAAGAATGGATCCTAGACACTGCAGCCCATTTTCATGCCACAAGTAACCCCTCCAACTTGCATGATGTTCAGGATCTCCCCCAACCCGTTAGGCTACAGCTGGCAAACCAGGGAGCTCCAACTATCATCTGCCACCAGATGGGCAAGGCCCACCTTGTGATAATCAGAGACTGCAAGACTCAATCGTTTGCAAGAGGTGTAGAAGAGAGAGAGAAAGTCGCACGGAGACGATGATATACTAAGGCAGACTGTAGTGCACAGTACTGCAGACGGCGGGAAACTCGGGGCCGGGTGGCAACCGGCCCGCTCTTTGCCTACTCAGATAGAGACATGGAAGTCGTCTATAACACACCTCAAGGGCCATGGAAGGTCACTGATTACCTTAAATGATGTGCTCCTTGCTCCCTGCAAGATAGCCAACATCATTAGCATTCATGCAACCACAAACTTATGTCCTGATCTCCAAGTCCACCTGTCCAAGACTGATGCCACTCTCTCTATCCCTAGAAAGTCTGTGACCAAGCTACTCCTCACATGCCCCAAAAGGCATGAACTCTACTTCACCGAAACCTTCTCAGACCATCACCACAGTGAATCCACCAGTAAAACATCACCTTCCTACATCATGATGGTTACCCAATCTGATTGCCACACTGACTCTGAGACAGGAAACTACCCCACTCATGAGACTGCCCCAGTAGGACTGACCAAGAATCATCTCCTATCCCTGATGCCTACACATCCCATACTGACTCTGAGACAGGAAACTCCCCCACTCATGAGACTGCCCCCAGTAGGACTGACCAAGAATCAACTCCTGCTCCTGATGCCTCTGCATCTCACACTGACTCTGAGACAGGAAACTCCCCCACTCATGAGACTGCCCCCAGTAGGACTGACCAAGAATCATCTCCTGTCCCTGATGCCTACACATCCCATACTGACTCTGAGACAGGAAACTCCCCCACTCATGAGACTGCCCCCAGTAGGACTGACCAAGAATCAACTCCTGCTCCTGATGCCTCTGCATCTCACACTGACTCTGAGACAGGAAACCCCCTCATGAGAACGCCCACAGTAGAACTGATATCCATCACCTCACTCCTGCTTCAGAGGCCTCACAAGAGTCTGAACCAGAGCCTGCAGACAGTGACAGTGACATGGAAGGAGTACCGTATCTGGTAACTGAAGAAGTCTACTCCCAGATCATGTCAGACCGTGGCAAGGAATTTGGGCCACCACCACATGCACAGCAGGTTGGTGATCCACCAGACACTGTCACCATTCCCCCATATGTTCAGCAGCGCCCCACTGTCCCTTTTGATGAGCTGGACAATCTGACTCTGGCACAGGCAAGGAGAGAGATGGAACTCCTAAGTGACCAAGCCAGGACTTGCTATGAGGAGTATGTATGATGGACCCATAGATGGAGATGGACCACTCACACCATCTGACCTAGACACAGCCACCACTTTCCAGCACTGGATCCTCCAGAACAGCTCAGCATTGGAACCCCACTAGGGGTGATCAACACGAATGTCGACCAGGTCCACTTCATCAACAACTCTGGTCAACAAATGACCAGGTTTGGACTGACCCTCAAATCCCTCAACAACAAGCCTGGTTCCCCAGCCTTCACCATCAGACCTCCCCTCTCCCAAAGCATGAATGACTTCACCACTAAATTCCCTAACCTATTGGGATCTGAGGAACACAAGTTCCCACTCAGATACATGCACACAGACCCGTCCACTGCCTGTGCTCCTGTGCTCAAGCATACCAGCAGGCTCCAACAGGTGGTGCAGTCATACCCCACAGTGTCCACTACAAGCAGACCCACTATGCAGTGGGCCATATGCCTCCAAGCTGCCATAACTACAGCCCACGCATCAGCCCTTTCATTTCGCCCCAAAATGGTGATGGACCCTAAGAGCTGTGCCTACCCTGGAAGCAAAGTGATATGTGTCAATCACCTGAGTATGGACTGGAACCCTATGGACTTCCTCTTCATCAACATGCTATTCCCACCTAACCTGTCCATTAGATCATTTGATGATTCCTGACAAAGGTTTGCCAACAACTTGAGCTGGACAGCTTCCATGCACCTGGCATTTAGTGACTTTGCCAACTGGACAAGTCTGTCAAATTTTGTATAAATGAACACTCTAGGAATTTAAATCATGTCCTGCCCTATGTACTGCCCCATGTACTGACCCGCAGTTCAAAGTATCTCCCTCCAGTTCTTCTAGCCAAACTAACCCTGGCACCTATAATGACAAAACATGATGTCTTCAATCTGATTTAGCACCTCAGCATATAGCCTTCACTCCCAAATTATGGGGTGACTAGCACAGACATCATGTCTACTAGGACTCCTCTCTCAAATCATGCAAAATTTCTCGTATCATGGTAGATTCTGCCACTTCCCTGGCATCACCTTTTAAGTCCTTATTAGCCTAGAAAAACCCTGCAGATTCCCTGCATCCTTGCCTGCAGACTCCCTGCAGCCTCCTTTAGATCCCCAAAATCTCTGCAGTCGGGACTGATCCTGCAGCTTACATGCAGTTTCACCATGGACCTGATACCCTAGTGATATATTGACTTTGAGACCTCACATGTACCCCTTTTCACCTTGTCCTGACTAGAATAATTTATTATATAAAGTTCTTGACTCGTACTGATCAGCTCTCTTTCTTATTTTCTTATTTTCTTCTTTTACATATAATTTTACTTTCTAATGCCCCTTAGTTAATTCCAGGAATTCTTGAACACAAGAATACAGCGTTTTTCCTAAGCACGATTAATCGTGCATGCACGATTATTAATGTTTCTCGCGAAATGGTCCATCGTTTTCTCAGGTCCGGGTAATGTTTTCGAGCTCGCGAAACTTTGGCCTGGGCATCGTTCATGCACGATTATTAATGTTTCCGGTCGCCCCAAACGCTGGCTGCAGCATCGTGCAGAACGATTATTAATGTTTAGCATCAGCCATACTGTTGGCTCAGGCATCGCGCATCCCAAATTCCCCATCACATGGGAGCATGCTCTGGACAGGACACAGGGTGACACGCTGGACAGAATCCAGCCAGCTCATCCGGGGAAGTCGAAAGGGGCAGGGGGGAGTTGAGGCCACGTACCCTGCACGTACCCCATGAAATAACCTCGTCACAGGGCTTTGTGAAACCTCGAGCTCGCTTGCTGTTACGCCCCAACTCGCCACTTACTTCACTGCCAGCTCTTGCAACATCTAACCTTGCTGGTTCCCCGTCACAGCACTCGCTTCTCCCCCTCCTGCACTGCTTCTCTTCCTCGCTCGCTGACTGCCTTTCCATCGCGTGCTCCCCAGCATCATGCTCCTCGCTAAATTTTTCAATCTACACAAGCATGGACCAGCACTGGGAGCTTCGAATCAGCGACAGGCACATGTTAAAGACCAGTAGTGGCCAAACCTCAGTCGCTTATGAGCGCTCACTCTGAAGCTATTCCTCCACAACTATTACAGCTGCTGCTGTTGAATAGAATTCTTGACGCCCTTTTTTCACTCGCAACAGGAACAAAGCTCTGACTGGGCGCGCTTATGGCAACTATTGCTTTGCCCTGGGCGGGAATGCGTGCCCTTCTACTCGCTTCCGGCATCAATGCCTAACAATTTCGCGCTGTTTGCAGAATTCCCCCGGAGCTCTGACTGACAGCTGACCCCTGCTTTTCCCCCCTACTCATTGATTCCAGCGCGGGCATAGCTGATAGCTAATGGGCATCGCATTTACTCCTACACACATCTGTCTGCTTTGTAGGAACCGAGCGAGTATTGGGTTAATGAGTCGGTGGGGTGGGAAGGGTTCACTCGAGAGATGCTGCGCGCCTGCGCCCAATATGCTAACTGGATGCTATTTCCCCGTGCCCTCTCACTTCGGGCAAACCTGTGAGGCATCGCAATTATAAGCAACTGAACAACAAACCCAGAAGCCATCGTGCTTAAACCCCCACCCCCGGGGCCGACCTCCAGGGGACCCGCCAGGACCCCCTACCATTTCTATCGTTTTTCTTCCAGCAAAACTGTAATCGTGCAGAATCGTTCGAAACGATTATTAATGTTTTCATGTCCCCAAAGTGCAGACCCAGGAATCGGACCCAAACGATTATTAATGTTTCGTCAAAAAACCTTAAGAAAATCACTGCAAGAATACCTTGAATTGGGGGGGGATGTTATTGACCGACTTCCACGTCGGCCAATGAGTAGGCCAAGTGCACACTGGTCTCCGTTCCCTCCTGGACCCGTGTTGCCTGCCGCCAGGCCATAAGCTAGCTATGACCTGCACGTACCTGCTGTGCCCTGCAGTACGTCTCCGATCTTTCTATATATCGCTCTATTGCGCCTAATAGCTATCTTCTTCAATTGAGTCTATACCTTTGTAAAACACTTAGATTGAAATAACTGGCTTCAGTTTGCTCGATTCCGTTGCCACCTGTTGTTCTGATAGCCAACCAGGGTACTTCAAATGGCCAAATTGGCCAGCGCTTTAGCGCACTTGAAAACAAAAAACTGCGCTTTGTAGTGCAAAAAGCGCAAAAATTGCTTGCTGCGCCCACAGGGGGTTGCAAAAAACTGCGCTTAAAGCGCAGAGGGGGTCAAAAAGCCAGCGCTCAAAAGCGCGCGCGCTTTGAATTATCCTGTAGCCAACACTCTCCGCCAATTTTCCGCGTCGCTTGCAATGCTGCCTAGGACTTCTTCCATCCAACTATGGGCTGCACACCGTCTTCCGGTGCAGTGCACTTGTGCGATCAAGGTTGCCACGTTGACTAGAGTGAACTGCCTTGAGTTATAAACAAGGTTGCCTGAACGAATGCCTTGAGTTAGATTTGATTGGCCAGTATTCATGAGTTCATGACAGAAATGAAAGACCATATAGAGGATGGATTTCAATACTCAATGACGAATGCAGTCGATTGCTATCCTGGTATTTACGAATTCGGGGGACTTGGCTTAATGTGGATGTTAGCTCCAAATAAATAAACAGTGCGCCTCGAGGTACACATCATAATTAAATAAATAAATAAGTATTATGCGGCTTGGGGTTGAGGAGGCCAGCCCGTTTGCCTTCACTAGGGCCAACTACCAATCACCAATGTCCACGCCATGGTGTACCCAGGCAGCCTGCTCCGGTGGGCATGCACAGGTGGTGGGTATACTGTTGACTGTGACACAGGGTGATGGGACGTGCCCCACTTCGTCCGCGCGAAAGGGGCAACACAAGATTACGTCACTGGTACCGCAAGGCGGGGACAGCCTTGCTGAGGCTGGAGCCATGTAACCAAGTTCAAGTTCTGGATCTCCACATTCATATGTTACATCACAACAAAACTTGGGTGTGGACTGTGCATTCGACGTATGTAATTAGTAAGAATGGCACAGTCACCGTGCTGTACAACAAAAAAAAACTGGAAGGCCTGGGCGACCTTCCTCCAACTTCTTCCTCTACCACGTCAAGGTCATTCAAGGGAATTGCTCGTATCTAATTAAGCAGTGGCCATCTCCTTCTTGGTGATCTTCTCATAGGCCTCGCGGACCTTCAGGCCAACAATGGTCTGGAACAGACCGGTTCCATTGTTGGATCCTGGGAAAGAGGAGTTCTTCAGCATCTGCTGGGTGATCTCACCGTAGAACTTGGCGCTAGTGTTGGACATGTGGGACTCAACGTAGATCAGCTCCTCCAACTTGTCGAACTGGCCATCCATCTCCAGGACAGAGACCTCCTCTCCGTAGAAGGTGTCGGTACCGTAGTACATCTTGATACCGGGGAAAGAGCAAGTCAGCTTCTTGCCGCAAGGGATCCATGAGATGGTGGAGCCCTGGTCGAACAGGAAGGGGGCTCGAAGTTTTTGTTGGCGTCCTTGGTGATCAAGCGCACGCGCAGGATCTTGCCCTCGGAGTCGGGGACCAGCTGAGAGGGGAGGACCTGCATGGGAATGCGACAAACTGGACATGAGAACTAACATCGAGGCTAAAGACTGGAGTGCGTATCTTAACAGTCCAGCGGTAGCAAAACAGACTAAGGAAATATGACGGATGGCAGCGGAATCGAGTGTGGCGGGCCGAAGCCAGTTAGTTACAAGACAGTTAGTTGAGAAAGGCTTCTATGTCGGACGGACAACGGGGTGACCCTCGGGCTCCCGCCTTCAGAAGGGGGGGCTCCTCTTCTCGAGGAGCACAACAGTTCTGGTCCAGTCATACGATAATTCTTCATAATTCATGATAAATATGATTATTTAATCTGATTTAATTGTCAATTTATATTGTCACAAGGGGCATTTGACATACATGCTGCACAAAACATCGTACACGTGCATGATACTCCAGCATAGACACACAGATGGGCAGATAAAAGGAACAGACTAACAGGTGGTACTTGGTACGGACGAGCAGATGGATTTAGTACAGAAGGAACAGATAGTACTTGGTACAGAGGAGCTGATGGTATTTAGTTCCTTCAATTTTGGACAAATAGAACATCAGCTACGGAGGGCAGGTACACAACAAAAGGTCCTCCTTCCTTTGCCTCATCCAACACTGACCATCCAATCCAAGCAAATTCAACATCTAACACCGACCATCCAATCCAGGCACATCCGACATCTAACACTCACCTAGTCCATTCCCCCATGTTTTCAGTCTCATACTTGTTACCCAACCTGAGCCTTTATCCACCACCACCACACCACCTGCCTATCCTCCTGCCTCACTCCCACTCATCCAGATCCTAGTCACTGAGGGTCTTGACCACCTCGCACCCCCTCCTCCTCCCCCTCACCCATCCTCCTGCCTCCTCTCATCACACACCTGGATGACCATGTCAGCATCCTTCTTCTGGGGGTCGATGTAGGCATCAAAGTCGGGCTTGCGGGCCTCGATGGACTTCTTGATTGAGTCCAGGGGAGTGTCCGCGCTCTGCCATGTCACGCTGGATCTTCCATGCAAACTTGATCTCATCAGAGATGTCCAGGTAGATCTTGACGTCCAGGAGGTCACGGGTGCGCTCCTCGTAGAAGGGGTGCAGGCCCTCAATGACCAGGATCTGGACAAGGGGGTGGTGAGGCACGAGGATGGGTGGGATGGTGAGGCAAGAGGATGGGTGGGGGGCAGGTGTGGTGTGTGTACGTGGTGTGTGGTGTGTAGGTTTGGTCGTGGTAGAGGCGGTATTGGTAATTCAGACCCTCAACAGACCAGCATCTGGACAAGTGAGGGGTGAGGCAGGGTGGAGGGGGCAGGTGGGGTGTGTGAACATGGTCCAGGTCCACTTCATCAACAACTCTGGTCAACCAATGACCAGGTTTGGACTGACCCTCAAATCCCTCAACAACAAGCCTGGTTCCCCAGCCTTCACCATCAGACCTCCCCTCTCCCAAAGCATGAATGACTTCACCACTAAATTCCCTAACCTATTGGGATCTGAGGAACACAAGTTCCCACTCAGATCCATGCACACAGACCCGTCCACTGCCTGTGCTCCTGTGCTCAAGCATACCAGCAGGCTCCAACAGGTGGTGCAGTCATACCCCACAGTGTCCACTACAAGCAGACCCACTATGCAGTGGGCCATATGCCTCCAAGCTGCCATAACTACAGCCCACGCATCAGCCCTTTCATTTCGCCCCAAAATGGTGATGGACCCTAAGAGCTGTGCCTACCCTGGAAGCAAAGTGATATGTGTCAATCACCTGAGTATGGACTGGAACCCTATGGACTTCCTCTTCATCAACATGCTATTCCCACCTAACCTGTCCATTAGATCATTTGATGATTCCTGACAAAGGTTTGCCAAACAACTTGAGCTGGACAGCTTTCCATGCACCTGGCATTTAGTGACTTTGCCAACTGGACAAGTCTGTCAAATTTTGTATAAATGAAACACTCTAGGAATTTAAATCATGTCCTGCCCTATGTACTGCCCCATGTACTGACCCGCAGTTCAAAGTATCTCCCTCCAGTTCTTCTAGCCAAACTAACCCTGGCACCTTTAATGACAAAACATGATGTCTTCAATCTGATTTAGCACCTCAGCATATAGCCTTCACTCCCAAATTATGGGTGACTAGCACAGACATCATGTCTACTAGGACTCCTCTCTCAAATCATGCAAAATTTCTCGTATCATGGTAGATTCTGCCACTTTCCCTGGCATCACCTTTTAAGTCCTTATTAGCCTAGAAAACCCTGCAGATTCCCTGCATCCTTGCCTGCAGACTCCCTGCAGCCTCCTTTAGATCCCCAAAATCTCTGCAGTCGGGACTGATCCTGCAGCTTACATGCAGTTTCACCATGGACCTGATACCCTAGTGATATATTGACTTTGAGACCTCACATGTACCCCTTTTCACCTTGTCCTGACTCGAATAATTTATTATATAAAGTTCTTGACTCGTACTGATCAGCTCTCTTTCTTATTTTCTTATTTTCTTCTTTTACATATAATTTTACTTTCTAATGCCCCTTAGTTAATTCCAGGAATTCTTGAACACAAGAATACAGCGTTTTTCCTAAGCACGATTAATCGTGCATGCACGATTATTAATGTTTCTCGCGAAATGGTCCATCGTTTTCTCAGGTCCGGGTAATGTTTTCGAGCTCGCGAAACTTTGGCCTGGCATCGTTCATGCACGATTATTAATGTTTCCGGTCGCCCCAAACGCTGGCTGCAGCATCGTGCAGAACGATTATTAATGTTTAGCATCAGCCATACTGTTGGCTCAGGCATCGCGCATCCCAAATTCCCCATCACATGGGAGCATGCTCTGGACAGGACACAGGGTGACACGCTGGACAGAATCCAGCCAGCTCATCCGGGGGAAGTCGAAAGGGGCAGGGGGAGTTGAGGCCACTACCCTGCACGTACCCCATGAAATAACCTCGTCCACAGGCTTTGTGAAACCTCGAGCTCGCTTGCTGTTACGCCCCAACTCGCCACTTACTTCACTGCCAGCTCTTGCAACATCTAACCTTGCTGGTTCCCCGTCACAGCACTCGCTTCTCCCCCTCCTGCACTGCTTCTCTTCCTCGCTCGCTGACTGCCTTTCCATCGCGTGCTCTCCCAGCATCATGCTCCTCGCTAAATTTTTCAATCTACACAAGCATGGACCAGCACTGGGAGCTTCGAATCAGCGACAGGCACATGTTTAAAGACCAGTAGTGGCCAAACCTCAGTCGCTTATGAGCGCTCACTCTGAAGCTATTCCTCCACAACTATTACAGCTGCTGCTGTGAATAGAATTCTTGACGCCCTTTTTCACTCGCAACAGGAACAAAGCTCTGACTGGGCGCGCTTATGGCAACTATTGCTTTGCCCTGGGCGGGAATGCGTGCCCTTCTACTCGCTTCCCGGCATCAATGCCTAAACAATTTTCGCGCTGTTTGCAGAATTCCCCCGGAGCTCTGACTGACAGCTGACCCCTGCTTTTCCCCCCTACTCATTGATTCCAGCGCGGGCAATAAGCTGATAGCTAATGGGCATCGCATTTACTCCTACAACACATCTGTCTGCTTTGTAGGGAACCGAGCGAGTTATTGGGTTAATGAGTCGGTGGGGTGGGAAGGGTTCACTCGAGAGATGCTGCGCGCCTGCGCCCAATATGCTAACTGGATGCTATTTCCCGTGCCCCTCTCACTTCGGGCAAACCTGTGAGGCATTCGCAATTATAAGCAACTGAACAACAAACCCAGAAGCCATCGTGTTAAACCCCACCCCCGGGGCCGACCTCCAGGGGACCCGCCAGGACCCCCTACCATTTTCTATCGTTTTTCTTCCAGCCAAAACTGTAATCGTGCAGAATCGTTCGAAACGATTATTAAGTTTTCATGTCCCCAAAGTTGCAAGACCCAGGAATCGGACCCAAACGATTATTAATGTTTCGTCAAAAAACCTTAGAAAATCACTGCAAGAATACCTTGAATTGAGGGGGATGTTATTGGACCGACTTCCACGTCGGCCAATGAGTAGGCCAAGTGCACACTGGTCTCCGTCCCTCCTGGACCCGTGTTGCCTGCCGCCAGGCCATAAGCTAGCTATGACCTGCACGTACCTGCTGTGCCCTGCAGTACGTCTCCGATCTTTCTATATATCGCTCTATTGCGCCTAATAGCTATCTTCTTCAATTGAGTCTATACCTTTGTAAACACTTAGATTGAAATAACTGGCTTCAGTTTGCTCGATTCCGTTGCCACCTGTTGTTCTGATAGCCAACCAGGGTACTTCAAATGGCCAATTGGCCAGCGCTTTAGCGCACTTGAAAACAAAAAAACTGCGCTTTGTAGTGCAAAAAGCGCAAAAATTGCTTGCTGCGCCCACAGGGGTTGCAAAAAACTGCGCTTAAAGCGCAGAGGGGGTCAAAAAGCCAGCGCTCAAAAGCGAAAAACGCGCTTTGAATATCCTGTAGCCAACACTCTCCGCCAATTTTCCGCGTCGGGCTCTGCAATGCTGCCTAAGGACTTCTTCCATCCAACTATGGCTGCACACCGTCTTCCGGTGCAGTGCACTTGTGCGATCAAGGTTGCCAAACGTTGACTAGAAGTGAAACTGCCTTGAGTTATAAAACAAGGTTGCCTGAACGAATGCCTTGAGTTAGATTTGATTGGCCAGTATTCATGAGTTCATGACAGAAAATGAAAGACCATATAGAGGATGGATTTCAATACTCAATGACGAATGCAGTCGATTGCTATCCTGGTATTTACGAATTCGGGGACTTGGCTTATGTGGATGTTAGCTCAAATAAATAAACAGTGCGCCTCGAGGTACACATCATAATTAAATAAATAAATATAGTATTATGCGGCTTGGGGGTTGAGGAGGCCAGCCCGTTTGCCTTCACTCAGGCCAACTACCAATCACCAATGGTCCACGCCATTTGGTGTACCCAGGCAGCCTGCTCCGGTGGGCATGCACAGGTGGTGGGTTATTACTGTTGACTGTGACACAGGGTGATTGGGACGTGCCCACTTCGTTCCGCGCGAAAGGGGCAACACAAGATTACGTCACTCGGTACCGCAAGGCAGGGGAAAACAAGCCCCCTTTTGCTGAGGCTGGAGCCATGTAACCAAGTTCAAGTTCTGGATCTCCACATTCATATGTTACATCACAACAAACTTGGGTGTGGAACTGTGCATTTCGACGTATGTAATTAGTAAGAATGGCACAGTCACCGTGCTGTACAACAAAAAAAACTGGAAGGCCTGGGCGGACCTTCCTCCAACTTCTTCTCTACCACTCTCGTCAAGGTCATTCAAGGGAATTGCTCGTATCTAAATAAGCAGTGGCCCATCTCCTTCTTGGTGATCTTCTCATAGGCCTCGCGGACCTTCAGCCAACAATTGTCTGGAACAGACCGGTTCCATTGTTGGATCCTGGGAAAGAGGAGTTCTTCAGCATCTGCTGGGTGATCTCACCGTAGAACTTGCGCTAGTGTTGGACATGTGGGACTCAACGTTAGATCAGCTCCTCCAACTTGTCGAAAACTGGCATCCATCTCCAGGACAGAGACCTCCTCTCCGTAGAAGGTGCGCTGTCAGTACCGTAGTACATCTTGATACGGGATGGGAATAAGAGCAAGTCAGGTTCTTGCCGCAAGGGGATCCATGAGATGGTGGAGCCCTGGTCGAACAGGAAGGGGGCTCGAAGTTTTGTTGGCTGTTTCCTTGGTGATCAAAGCGCAACGCGCAGGATCTTGCACCTCGGACGTCGGGACCAGTGACGAGGGGAGACCTGCATGGGAATGCGACAAACTGGACATGAAGAACTAAACATCGAGGCTAAAGACGGAGTGCGTAATCTTAACAGTCCAGCGGTAGCCAAACGATAAGGAATATGACGGAGGCAGCGGAACGAGTGTGCGGCCGAAGCCAGTTAGTTACAGACAGTTAGTGAGAAAGGCTTCTATGTCGGACGGACAAAACCGGGGTGACCCTCGGGGCCCCGCCTTCAGAAGGGCAGGGGGCTCTCTTCTCGAGGGGAGCACAACAGTTCTGGTCAGTCATACCCGATAATTTCTTTCATATTCTGATAAAATATGATTATTTAATCTGATTTAATTGTCAATTTATATTGTCACAAGGGGCATTGACATACATGCTGCAAAAACATCGTAACGTGCTGATACTCCAGCAAGACACACAGATGGCAGATAAAAGGAACCAGGACTAACAGGGGTACTTGGTACGGACGAGCAGATGGATTTAGTTACAGAAGGAACAGATAGTACTTGGTTACAGAGGGGAGCTTGATGGTATTTAGTTCTCAATTTTGGACAAATAGAACATCAGCTACGGAGGGCAGTACACAACAAAGGTCCTCCTTCCTTTGCCTCATCCAACACTACCATCCAATCCCAAGCAAATTCAACATCTAACACCGACCATCCAATCCAGGCACATCCGACATCTAACCACTCACCTAGGTCCATTCCCCCATGTTTTCAGTCTTCATACTTGTTACCCAACCTGGCCTTTATCCACCACCACCACACCACCTGCCTATCCTCCTGCCTCACTCCCACTTCACCAGATCCTAGTCACTGAGGGTCTTACCACCCTCGCACCCCCTTCCTTCCTTCCCCCTCACCCACCTCCTGCCTCCTCTCATCACACACCTGATGACCATGCAGCATCCTTCTTTCTGGGTGTCGATGTAGGCATCAAAGTCGGCTTGCTGGGCCTCGATGGACTTCTTGCATTGAGTCCAGGGAGTGTCCGCGCTCTGCCATGTCACGCTGGGATCTTCCAATGCAAAACTGATCTCATCAGAATGTACCAGGTAGATCTTGACGTTCCAGGAGGTCACGGGTGCGCCTCCTTTTCCCCGTTCCCCCTTCCCCTCCCTTTTTCCCCTTCTCTTTTTCTTCTCCCCTCCCCTCCCTTTTTTTTTCTCCTCCCTTCTCCTTCCCCTTCTCTTTCTTCCTCCTCCTCCCCCTCCCCCTTTCCCATCGCTAGAAGGGGTGCCAGGCCCTCAATGACCAGGATCTGGACAAAGGGGGTTGGTGAGGCACCGAGGGATGGGTGGGATGGTGAGGCAAGAGGATGGGTGGGGCAGGTGTGGTGTGTTGTACGTCCGGATTGTGTGTGTGTAGGTTTGGTCGTTGGTAGAGGCGTAGAATTCAGACCCTCAACAGACCAGAATCGGACAAGTGAGGGTGCAGCAGGGTGGAGGGGGGCAGGATGGGGGTGTGAACATGGTCCAGGTCCACTTCATCAACAACTTCTTGGTCCAACCAATGACCAGGTTTGGACTTGACCCTCAAATCCCTCAACAACAAGCCTGGTTCCCCATCCTTCACCATAGACCTCCCCTCTCCCAAAGCATTAAATGACTCACCACTAAATTCCCTAACCTCATTGGATCTGAGGAACACAAGTTCCCACTCAGGATCCATGCACACAGGACCCGTCCACTGCCTGTGCTCTGTGCTCAAGATACCAGCAGGCTTCCAAACAGGTGGTGCAGTCATACCCCACAAGCTGTCCACTACAAGCAGACCCACTATCAGTGGGCCATATATGCCTCCAAGCTTCCATAAACTACCCAGCCACGCATTCAGCCCTTCATTCGCCCCCAAAATGGTGATGGACCCTAAGAGCTGTGCCTACCCTGGAAGGCAAAGTTGATATGGTGTCAATCACCTGAGTATGGACTGGAAAACCCTATGGACTTCCTTTCATTCAACATGCTATTCCCCACCTAACCTTGTCCATTAGATCATTTGATGATTCCTGACAAGGTTTGCACAACAACTTGAGCTGGACAGCTTCCAATGCACCTGGCCATTTAGTGACTATGCCAACTGGACAAGTCTGTCAAATTTTGTATAAATGAACACTCTAGGAATTTAATCATGTTCCTGCCCTATGTTACTGCCCCATGTACTGACCCGCAGTTCAAAGGTTACTCCCTCCAGTTTTTCCAGCCCAAAAACTAACCTGGTTCACCTTAAATGACAAAACATGATGTCTTCACATCTGATTTAGCCACCTTCAGCATAATTAGCTTCACTCCCAAACTTACTGGGGTGCACTAGCACAGACATCATGTCTACTAGGAACTCCTCTCTCAAATCATGCAAAAATTTCTCGTACATGTAGATTTCGCCACTTCCCTGTCATCACCTTTTCAAGTCCTTATTAGCCTAGAAAACCCTGAGATTCCCTGCCATCCTTGCCTTGCAGACTCCCTGCAGCCTCCTTTAGATCCCCAAAATCTCTGCAGTCGGGACTGATCCTTTGCAGCTTACATGCAGTTCACCATGGACCTTGATACCTAGTGATATATTGACTTTGAGAACCTCACAAAATTGTCCCCTTTCACCTTGTCCATGACTCGAATAATTTCATTATATAAAGTTCATGACTCGTACTGATTCAGCTTCTTCTTATTTTCTTATTTTCTTCTTTTACATATAATTTTTACTTTTTCTAATGCCCTTAGTTAATTCCAGGAATTCTTGAACACAAGAATACAGCGTTTTTCCTAAGCACGATTAATCGTGCAATGCACGATTTATTAAGATGTTTCTCGCGAATGGTCCATCGTTTTCTCAGGTCTGCGTAAATGTTTTCGACTCGCGGAAACTTTGCTGGGCATCGTTCATGCACGATTTATTAAATGTTTCCGGTCGACCCAAACGCTGGCTGCAGCATCGTGCAGAACGATTATTAATGTTTAGCATCAGCCCATACTGTTGGCTCAGCATCGCCGCATCCCAAATTCCCCATCACATGGAGAGCATGCTCGCGACAGGACACAGCGTGGACACGCTGGTACAGATCCAGCCAGCTCATCCCGGGGGAAGTCGAAAGGGGCAGGGGGGAGTTGAGGCCACGTTACCCTGCACGTACCCATTGACATAACCTCCACAGGGCTTTGTGAAACCTCGTAGCTCGCTTGCTGTTACGCCCCAACATCGCCACTACTTCACTGCCAGGCTCTTTGCAAACATCTAACCTTGCAGGCTTCCCCGTCACAGCACTCGCTTCTCCCCTCTGCACTGCTTCTCTCCTCGCTCGCTGACTGCCTTTCCATCGCGTGCCCCCAGCATCATGCTCCTCGCCTAATTTTTTCAATCTACACAAGCATGGACCCAGCACTGAGCTTCGAATCAAGCGACAGGCACATGTTAAAACCAGTAGTGGCCCAAAACCTTCAGTCGCTTATGAGC
>JAJSRW010001813.1:0-67898 GCA_022414725.1 Microglena sp. YARC | reverse complement strand
TTACTCAAAAACAAAGGCACATGCTATTCTCACCCCATTGAACAGTCCTTCCTCATGCACAGCTTCCGCCTCTTGGCGAGCACCGCCCTGTCCCGTCAGCAGCAATATCCACGCACACCAACATGCACCATCTTTCGACCAACAAAAAAGAACAAGGTACATGTAGCAAGCATATGCAACCCACACCACACATGATACTATTATCGTGCCTCTGAACACACACAAGCATGCAGCCACGCACACCGGCACCCATTAAACAGTCTCCTTCTCTGCAGGACGTGCTCTGCCTTAGACGAGCAATCGGCTACTATGCTCAGCGGACCTGAACTCGGTCTGTTGAATGAGCTGGCATGCAGCATATTGCGCCAGACCTGGGCACACTCGCTAAAGAAGTACGGATCAGGTTATTTATTATTATGATGGCGCCGTTTCACAAACTGCAGAAGGAACAGAGTGATAAGCGACACTGGGTCAGGTAAGTGTTGATTAACTTTATTCACACTGTTCAAAAACTGCAGTGGAAGAAAAGTGAAGTGGACAACGGTCAGGGTTAGGGAATTTGATTAATTGATTTGCGCTTTCAAAAACTTTGGAACGAACAGTGGAACGCAAGTGCGGAGCCCAGTTACTCCAGTGGAACAGTGAGTGCAAGTTCAGATTGGGTGCAGGGAAACTTCCCAACAGTGCAAAAACTTCAGTGGAACGAGTATGGCGGAGCAGCCGCCATGCGGTAAAGCAAGTTGCGGTCCATATTCAGGGTGGTTGATTATTTGATTGCGGCGTCCAGGTTCACAAACTGCAAGAAGACACAGAGTGATGAAGAGACACTGGGTCAGTGTGTTGATAATTTAATCACGCTGTTCAAAAACTTGCAGTGGAACAAAGCGAAGTGGAACGGGTCAGAGGTGGTTAGCGATGGAAGGCGGATTTAAAAAAGATTAATTGATTGGCGCGGTGTTTACACCACGACACCAGTACACAAATGAAGAGACACCCAAGATTGTGGAGTAATGGTCTGGTTTCACAGAATTATCTACTACACATCAGGTAGGCACCCAGGCCTTCCACAAATTTGAAACGGGTGGCTGGGGGTGTGGGAGGAACGGGGGGGGGGGGGGGGGGGGCAGCCCTCCTCCTAGTGTTTTTTAAAGATAGGTGGTTCCAACTTTTGTTTATTTTACTCCTGTATAGTTGTAGATACACCTGTAGATATTAGGTCTATGGATATATTTTTTTCCCTCTCTCCATCACTGATTTATCACTGTCACAGTCGTACTATGGCAGTGGGCATAGCTTGTTCAGTCATCATCAGAAAGCCGCCAAGGGCCATAGCCTCCTTTATTTGCTGAGGGCCAAACGACGACACACGCTTGGTGATTGCAGCGCATAGGGAGTGGTGAAAAGTCCGCCGGCCCCCATCCCACAACGAACAAAAACTTCAAAGCCCATGAATATAAACAACCATTTAGGTCAACCGCAACCGCAATGCGCCGCCTGACCCAAGCGCAATAGTGACAGTTTGGGCTGCAGGTGTCGCCTACACCGTCCACTCCCCCAACCCAACACCCACAGCAGGGGGGTTCCGACAAACCGGAACGCAGCCCTCTTGTCTACTTCCACACCGTTTAACCTGGCAAAAACGACCAACTGGATGGTATGGCGTGAGCTACTGCGCCAACACCCCACTTGCAAACCAACAACCCCACACGCTGAGATCGAACCACAACAACCACCACACCACCAAAACAAACCTCTGCCCACCCCGACCACACAAACCAACAACCACACCCCTACGCCCCGGGCCTAACTGGACCAACAAACAAAAACAAACTACAAGCAAAGACAAAAAAACACCACCCCACCTCCGCCAAAAAAACACACACAAAAACAACAACAAAAACACCAACACCACACACACCACCACCAGCAACCAAAATACAAAATAGACGCAAACCCAACGACAAAACCAAAACAACCAAAAACCACACCAATAGCCAAAACAAACACAGACGAACAAATGACAGTCAAAAAAGAAAAACCAACAAAGCCACGTCAACCTCCAAACCAAACAAAACACCACCCCAACCCCACCCCCCACCCCCAAACAAACACACCTCACCCCAAACACCCCATCGCCCACAACCAGAATCCACAACCCGCCAAGCCCACCAAAACCAAACACACACCATACCAACCCCCGCACACAAAGCACAAACACAAACTCACAAACAACAAAAAAAAAAACAAAAACAACAAAAAAACACACGAACAAAAAAAACAATGAACGCCCAACCACAAAAAACAAAAAACCCCCAAACCCCACAAACACAAACACCACAACAAAAAAAAAAACAAAAAATAGAAGAAACAAAAAAAAATGACAAAAAAAAAAAAAAAAAAAAACAACAACCAAAACCAAAACAAAAAAAAAAAAAAACACCACAAAAATGAAAAAAAAGACGAAACCAACCAAAAAAAAAAAATACCACAGCAGGGGGAGAAAAAAAAGCCTTGGGTCATACTCAACGAAGAACACAACACACCCAAAAGACAACCATGGGCAACAGTGCCAAGACCAACGCCAAAGTCAAGAAATGGCATTTCCATCCCTGTCTCCAGCAGCACACTTTTAGAAATTCGCACACTGTCACACATAGTCAGCTTGGGCTGCAGAAAGGGCAGAACAGAGGGCAGGTACAGGACGTATCTAAACCATTTTAAATCCAGGGTACTAACAAAGCGATTTACAAGCGGCGCGACCCTCGGGCAGCGCGGTGCTGCGCTGCCTTTTTGAGCCCCTCAGCGCGTTTCGGGCAGTTTTTTGAACCCCCTGTGGGCGCAGTGCGCAGTTTTTGCGCTTTTGCACTAAAAAAGCTGCTGACCAAATATTGACGTTTCTGCGCTTTAAGCGCTGACCAATTGGCTAGAAGTAGTACCCCCTACATTGAACCATATCGCCGAACATGACATAAGTAACCTCCGACGGCTCAACCCCAGGGATATCGTAGTCGACCAATTCTTAAAAAGCTGCAGATTTGGGGGGGGGCCCGTCGGCTCCCTTTTGTAAACCCTATACCCGGCACTCGTGTGCACCCAGAATGCCAACCATCATATAAGCCAAATAAAAGGATGCACAAAGACACAAAAACAAACAAAAATGGAAGCTGTCAGCACTTGAAACCAGCGTTGAATACATGATATACACAATAAATCTGGCGATGACCATGCATACATATATACATGCATAACTTACATAAATACATAAATATCACTAAACATAAACAAAACTAAAACAACACATCACACAAAAGAGGAGCCATCTGCCCTTCTCACCTGTGAGGCAAGAATGCGTACAAAAGCAACAATAGGTACTGCAAAATGCTGGTGGGCGTGGTATTAAGGGAACCGGTCGTCACGCGCGGCAGAGAGGCGGTCTTCTACCTCATCTGGACAAGCTACCATCGCTTGTTCGACAACGACCTGCAACCGGCTAAAGGCAACCGTAGCGGACAAAAACAAGACATTATACATAAAAAGGGGGAATCACCGGCGAATCTCACCCGCGTTGAAGATGCATTCAGCAAGGACAACGTCTGTTGACTGAAGGCAGCCAAATCGGCTTAACGGGCTTACAAAATAACACATACATAAGGATGTATAAAAAGGAACCCATTGGACTCATGAGGAAGAATGCATACAAAACAAAACAATACATTAAGCATAAAACAATACATTAAACAATAAAAAAACGTTAAACACACAAAAAAAGGAAGCCATCGGCTCTTCTCCCCTGCGTTGAAGATGGATTCAGCAAGGACAACGCCTGTTGGCTGAAGGCAGCCAAATCGGCTTAACGTTTTAAAAATAAAAAAATTACAAAGAACAAAAGAAGCCATCTCGGCACTTCTCCCCTGCGTTGAAGTTGCATCTTCAGCAAGGACAATGCCTGTTGACTGAACGGTAAGCCAAATAGGCTTAAGGGGCTGCCAAAGCTTTACATACAAAAAGGGACCAATCAGCTATTCTCACTTGTCAGGAAGAATGCGTACAAAACAATGCATTAAACCAGATTAAACATTTAAAAATACACGAAACATTCAAAAAATATAAACAACATAAAACAGCACATTAAATATACAAATAATACAAACAACATAGAACAGCACATTAAATATACAAAAAATACAAACAACATAGAACAGCACAATAAATATACAAAAAATACAAACAACAAACAACAAAAGGGAGCCATAGGCGCTTCTCACCCACGTTGAAGAATGCATTTAGCAAGGACAACGCCTGTTGACTGAAGGCAGCCACATAGGCTTAACGGGCTTACAAAATAATACATACAAAAAGGAACCCATTGGACTCGTGAGGAATAATGCGTACAAAACAATACATTGAACATAAAACAATAAATTAAGCATACAAAAAATTAAACATACACAAAATATAATCAATGAAAGGGATCCATTAGCACTGCTCACCCGCGTTGAAGAATGCGTTAAGCAAGGACAACGCCTGCCGACGGAAGCCAGCCAAGTTTTGCCCAATACTTATTTCATAACTGCAGGCAAGGGTAGGGATGTGTCAGAGCTGTGGACATCCTTCAAATCAAATGAAATTACGGTAAATAATAAATATACAAATAAGAAGAAGAGGAGACAAAAGTGGGACTGTATTGTTGAAGAATGTGATGAGCAAGGTCAACGCCTGTTGATGTTGGGCTGTATTGTTGACTGAAGGCAGCCACGTTATGCCCAATGCTTATTTTGTAGATACAGGCGAGGGAAGGGAGATGTGAAAATCTTTTCAATACAATAAAAATAAAAAAACAAATGCGATCAAGGGGAGAAATGTGCCTGTGGTGTGAAAATCGTTCCTATAAAATAAAACATTATAATATTATACCTGAATTATTAATACAAAAAGAGGAGACAAGAGGGGGACTGTATCGTTGAAGAATATGATCAGCGAAGGCAAAGCCTGTGGTGTTGGGCTGTATTGTTGGCTGAAGGCAGCCACGTTGCGCCCTATATGCTTCTTTCATAGCTGTAAGCAAGGGAAGGGAGGTGTGGACATCTTTTCCATACAATAAAAATAAAAAACAAATGCAAGCAAGGGGAGGAATGTGTCAGAGGTGTGAACATCCTTTCGATGACAAAAAAATTGAAGGAGACAAGGGTGGGCTGAATTTTTGAAGAATGTGATGAGCAAGGCCAACGCCTGTTGATGTTGGGCTGTATTGTTGACTGAGGACAGCGACGTTGCGCCCTATGCTTCTTTCGTAGGTGCAAGTAAGGGAAGGGATGTGTCAGAGGTGTGGAAATCCTTTCAATACAAACTTAAATTAAAAAGAGGGGACACGGATGGGACTTCAACGTTGAAGGATGTGTTCAGCAAGGCTAATCCAGATGTGTTCACCAACCCTAAACCCTAACCTACCACTCAGGGATATATTTTTCAAATCAAAAAGAGGAAATCGTATTCCTTTTATTTTTCTTCTCCCTTTTTCCCTCCCAAAACAGGATCCTTAATCCGATTTAGGTCGATTTGGTTCATTTTTAGTCAATCTCAGTAAAACAAAAACTGTTTTTTTAGGTTTTTTATTCCAGCAATTTTAGCCAAAACGGGGTCTCGTATTCCGATCGGAATGTATTCCGGGGGGGAAAATCCCTGCTACCACTACTTACGGCAGCATGCACCCTGTTCAGGTTGTTAAACAGGTGTTCAGGGTGTTCAACACCTAGCTATGCACATCGTAGGTTAAACATGTAGGTGGCCAACAGGTGTTTAACACCCTGACCACCTGTTTAACACCCTGAACACCTGTTTAACACCCTGAACACCTGTTTAACACCCTGAACACCTGTTTAACAACCTGAACACCTGTTTAACAACTTGAACACCTGTATAACACCCTGAACACCTGTTTAACAACCTGAACACCTGTTTAACAACCTGAACACCTGTATAACACCCTGAACACCTGTTGAACAACCTGAACACCTGTTGAACACCCTGAACACCTGTATAACACCCTGAACACCTGTTTAACAACCTGAACACCTGCTTACCGCCCTCAACTAAGCAGATACACCACGGTTACACCGGTCACACTGGCGGCGGAGGAGGAGCAATTTAACCTAAGGGTTCGGCGCCCGTGAGCGCCCTCCGGCGACGCCAGCCCGCGTTGCGCATGACCTGCGGATGCCGCATGGAAGCTTCGAGGCGCAAAAGACCGAGTCCCAGACCGAGACCCAGACCGAGACCCAGACCCAGACCCAGACCCAGATCGAGACCGAGACCGAGACCGAGACCCAGATCGAGACCGAGACCCAGGCCGAGACCCAGACCCGCCCACTCCAGACCCAAACCGATACACAGACCCAGACCCAGACCCAGACCCAGACCGAGGCACAGACCCAGACCAAGACACAGACCCACGAAACCACGACCGTGCGAGAGGTGACCGCCCGATAGGGCGGTCACCTCTAGTTAACACCCTGAACACCTGTATAACACCCTGAACACCTGTTTAACACCCTGAACACCTGTTTAACACCCTGAACACCTGTTTAACACCCTGGGCACTTGTTTAACAACCTGAACAGGTGCAGGCTGCCATAGGGACTACTCCCAATGAATCACCGGGGCAGTCACCTGCATGAGTAGTGGAGCATGCCCTAGGGGGGGTGGGTGAATAGGACACGAAATGTGGGTAACGCTGAGGTTATGACAGAAGGTGGCTGGACATGGGAGAGGAGCACAATCATACGTGAGGGGGTCAGGAAGGGGGTCAGTGTAGTGGAGGCAAAGCATGGGTAACTACCCCCAATCATCAGGGCTGTCACCTGCAGTAGGGAGTAGTTAGCCCCCACTTAAGTTAGACCCCTCTTACCTAAACCCTAACAACACCTAGACCCTAAATCCTATAACCACCTAAACCCTAAAACTTGGAATCAAAATCAAAACCAGTAAACCCCCTAACCCCCCTAAACTGAAGTGGGGGCTAACTTCCCCCTATATGTCACTTGTACCTTCCTGCCCAACTCTAACAGACACTCTTTTTCTTATCGGCTACAAGCAGCAGCTTCTAGGCAGCTCCCTGACCCAGCCACTGGGCTGAGCCTCGACAATTCAGCAGTGCTAGAAAGCTGATAACGTCAGCTTCAAGGTGCGCTAGGTTGCTTTAGGGTTTGGATGATTAGCCAGCCAGGGGAGCTGCCTAGAAGCTGCTGCTCGTAGTCGAAAACAGTGCTTACCGGCAGTTTCGGAGTTTCAAATGGACGTTTTCAACGCCGCAACCCGCACTGGAATTTTTCCGACTGTCCACTTCACACTCGGGATTCTGAAGCGCCCCATCGCCCGGTCCGTCTCCTGGCTGCGGACCTGGGCCCAAGACTCCGCCTGGGCCGGAATCGGGACCTGGGCTCACAACTCCGTCTGGGCCGGAATCAGGACCTGGGCCCACGATACCGCCTGGGCCGGAATCGGGACCTGAAATCTCCCCTAGGGTCGGGCTTGTGCCTGGACTTGGGCCTGGACTTTTCCTTGGACTTGGGCCTGGACTTGTCCTTGGACTTGGACCTGGACCTGTACCCGGACCTGTACCTGAACTTGTCCCTGGACTTGGGCCTGGACTTGGGCCTGGACTTGTCCCTGGACTTGGACTTGGACCTGGGCCTGGACTTGGGCCTGGACTTGGACTTGGACCTGTACCTGTACCCGTACCTGTACCTGTACCTGGACTTGGACCTGGACTTGGACCCGGACCTGTACCTGTACCTGTACCTGGGCCTGTACCTGGGCCTGTACCTGTACCTGGGCCTGGACCTGGGCCTGGACCTGGACCTGGGCCTTGTTGTGTTTGCTGAGTTCCTGTGATGACTCCATCAGCTCCATCTACATGCCGTGGACGTTGCAAGATAGATGTCAGAGCTCATAGTGGACAAGTATGCCGCGTGCTTGTAGGAGGTGTGTTTGTGTGTGTGTGTGCGCGTGTGCGGAAATGGAAGTGGATGGGTGGGCTTTTGCTTGGGCCAGGGCCTTGTTTTGCTTGGGCCCAGACCTGGGCCTGAGCCTTGGCCTTGTTAAGCTTGCCGAGTTCCTATGATGACTCCATGTACATACCAAGGCAGTTGTGAGAAAGCTGTCAGAGCTGATGGTGGACAAGTATGCTGCATGCTGCTAGGAGGTGTATGTGTTTGTGTGAACTGGGTAGTGTACATGTTTTTGTGTGGAAGTGGGTGTGTGGGTGTGTATGTGTTAGTATTCGTGTGTGTAGAGGTGTGTGTGGGTGGTGGGTGGTGGTGGGTGGGGGGGGGGGGGGGGGGGGGGGGGGGGGTATGTGGGTGGGGGGGGTGGAAGTGGATGGGTGGGCTTTTTGCTTGAGCCTGGGCCTGGGCCTTGGCCTTGTTTAGCATGCTGGGTCCCTACGATGACTCCATCTACAGGCCATGGCAGTTGCGAGATAGCTGTCAGAGCTGATGTTGGGTTGGCGGAAGGGTGGGTTGGGGTGGGTTGGAATGGGTTGGGTTGGGTTGGCGTTGGGTTGGGTTGGCGTTGGCTTGGCGTTGTGTTGTGTTGTGTTGGTTTGGGTGAGGTTGGGATGGGTTGGGTTGGCGTTGGGTTGTGTTGGGTTGGCGTTGGATTGTGTTGGGTTGTGTTGGTTTGGGTGAGGTTGGGATGTGTTGGGTGAGGTCGGGTGAGGTTGGGATGTATTGGGTTGGGTTAGGTTGGGGTGGGGTGGGATGGGTTGGGGTGGAATGGGTTGGGAAGGAATGGGTTGGGGTAGGTTGCGTTGTTTTGGGTTGGATTGTTCTGTGTTGGGTGAGGTTGGGATGTGTTGTGCTGGGTTGGGTTGGGTTGGCGTTGTGTTGTGCTGGGTTGGCGTTGGCGTTGGGATATGTTGGGTTGGGTTGGGCTGGGTTGGCGTTGGGTTGGCGTTGGCCTGTGTTGGGGTGGGATGGAATGGACTCCATCTACATGCCATGAAAGTTGCAAGATAGCTGTGAGAGCCAATGTTGGACAAATATGCTGCGTGCTGCTGGAGGGTGGATGTGTGTGTGTGGAAATGGTTGTGAGTGTGGGTGTGAGTGAGGGTGTGGGCGTGGGCGTGGGTGTGAGTGCGGGTGTGAGTGTGGGTGTGGGTGAGTGCCGGTGAAGGTGTGAGTGTGGGTGGGTTAGGAAGAGGTTGGCACTAACAGCAGTTGGATTGCTAATAGGTTATGCACTCGCTCCCTACCCTCACACACGCACACCTGGTACTCCCACCATCACACACAAGGTACTCCCTACCCTACTAACTTCCTACCCTCCCTACCCCCACACACGCACACCAGGTACTCCTACCCTCACACAAATACACGAGGTACTCCCTACCAACTTACTCCCTACCCTCACACACGCACACCAGGTACTCCCTACCCTCACACACATACACCAGGTACTCCCTACCTTCACACACATACACCAGGTACTCCCTACCCTCACACACATACACCAGGTACTCCCTACCCTCACACACATACACCAGGTACTCCCTACCCTCACACACATACACCAGGTACTCCCTACCCTCACACACGCACACCAGGTACTCCCTACCCTCACACACATACACCAGGTACTCCCTACCCTCACACACATACACCAGGTACTCCCTACCCTCACACACGCACACCAGGTACTCCCTACCCTCACACACATACACCAGGTACTCCCTACCCTCACACACGCACACCAGGTACTCCCTACCCTCACACACATACACCAGGTACTCCCTACCCTCACACACATACACCAGGTACTCCCTACCCTCACACACATACACCAGGTACTCCCTACCCTCACACACGCACACCAGGTACTCCCTACCCTCACACACATACACCAGGTACTACCTACCCTCACACACATACACCAGGTACTCCCTACCCTCACACACGCACACCAGGTACTCCCTACCCTCACACACATACACCAGGTACTCCCTACCCTCACACACGCACACCAGGTACTCCCTACCCTCACACACATACACCAGGTACTCCCTACCCTCACACACATACACCAGGTACTCCCTACCCTCACACACATACACCAGGTACTCCCTACCCTCACACACATACACCAGGTACTCCCTACCCTCACACACGCACACCAGGTACTCCCTACCCTCACACACATACACCAGGTACTCCCTACCCTCACACACATACACCAGGTACTCCCTACCCTCACACACACACCAGGTACTCCCTACCCTCACACACATACACCAGGTACTCCCTACCCTCACACACGCACACCAGGTACTCCCTACCCTCACACACATACACCAGGTACTCCCTACCCTCACACACGCACACCAGGTACTCCCTACCCTCACACACACACACCAGGTACTCCCTGCCCTCACACACATACACCAGGTACTCCCCACCCTCACACACATACACCAGGTACTCCCTACCCTCACACACATACACCAGGTACTCCCTACCCTCACACACATACACCAGGTACTCCCTACCCTCACACACGCACACCAGGTACTCCCTACCCTCACACACATACACCAGGTACTCCCTACCCTCACACACATACACCAGGTACTCCCTACCCTCACACACGCACACCAGGTACTCCCTTCCCTCACACACATACACCAGGTACTCCCTACCCTCACACACGCACACCAGGTACTCCCTACCCTCACACACATACACCAGGTACTCCCTACCCTCACACACATACACCAGGTACTCCCTACCCTCACACACATACACCAGGTACTCCCTACCCTCACACACGCACACCAGGTACTCCCTACCCTCACACACATACACCAGGTACTTCCTACCCTCACACACATACACCAGGTACTCCCTACCCTCACACACGCACACCAGGTACTCCCTACCCTCGCACACATACACCAGGTACTCCCTACCCTCACACACGCAAACCAGGCACTCCCTACCCTCACACACATACACGAGGTACTCCCTACCCTCACACACATACACGAGGTACTCCCTACCAACTTACCCCCTACCCTCACACACGCATACGGGGTACTCCCTACCCTCACACACATACACGAGGTACTCCCTACCAACTTACTCCCTACCCTCACACACGCACACCAGGTACTCCCTACCCTCACACACATACACCAGGTACTCCCTACCCTCACACACGCACACCAGGTACTCCCTACCCTCACACACGCACACCAGGTACTCCCTACCCTCACACACGCACACCAGGTACTCCCTACCCTCACACACGCACACCAGGTACTCCCTACCCTCACACACGTACACGAGGTACTCCCTACCCTCACACATGCACACCAGGTACTCCCTACCCTCACACATGCACACCAGGTACTCCCTACCCTCATACACTTCCCTCCTGATAATTTCGTGGTGGTCTTGTGCATTCAGGGTTGGGCAGGTTCCTTTGGCATTGTCGGTTACCTCTGGACTTCAACGTACAACAACATAAACCAACAATTGCTTATCATGCCTCTCCGTGTGCACCGCCTTCCTGTCATGATGTACCACCTACCTGTCCTGATGTACAAACACCACCCAACCCTTGTTCCTATCCTTATACACCTCCGATCAGCCATTAGACACTGCACCACCCAAAAGCTGAATTTGGGTTGTAGAGTGACATTGCCCATGTACCGCCTGTTCTCCTGTTACTGTAGGGGCCACCCTAACTTACGATTCACTCCTACAGAGCAAGCCAGAAAGATGATAAGCAGCAGCAGCTGAGGAGTCGCCATTGACGCTCGCACCCCGAGGCTGTGATAAGAGTGACTGGCGATTAGCTTTGTCTGTCACCCACGGAAGTGAAGCAAGCTAAGCTAACGGCTGCGACCAGCGATCTGAGCTGGAGAATGTCGGAGGGAATGAATTGGGACAAGAAGGGCAAAAGTTGCCGCGGCTAAAACAATGACGAAATTGAAGAATTGGAGCCAGTTCTGGCCAACGCCGTAGATGAATGCTCCGTCGATATCAGGCAAGGCAAAGGAAGAAAGGAAGGATTGCTTAGTTTGTGTCCAACTACGCTTACGACGTGGAAATTGTTAAGAATGGGCGAGGCTTGGCGGGGCGCGGTTGGTCGCCTAGTTGGTCACTGGGCTTGACGAAAATAAAGTGTAGCAGATGCGCGCCACTGCGCGGAAGTCACGTGGGCCCCCGCGGGGGGGGCCTGCGTCGGTCTGCGTGCCCGGGGGGGGGGGGGGGGGGGGGGGGTAAGCTCGTTGTTACATAAACCCCAGGCCAAGAACTGGTTATTTCTTTTCCGATGTCTCCGCGAGAACCAAAAGCAAACGCAAAGCAATTTCCGGAGTTTACATCGTATTTTCGCATCCTGCCGTGGTCTGTGGCGAAAGCTGCCCGGAAGTCCCGAGGGTACACTATCGTACTTAAGTGACTGCCGCGAGCTCGACAGAGCACATATCGATCCAGGGAATCGATCAATCGCCATCAAATTGTGCCATCCATCATATTGCCTGAAGTTGAATTGTCAGAAACTGCATGATTCTGCCTCTCGTTCCGACTGCTGCGGGTCGGTATGCCAGCCTGTAAGGGCTGGAAATGGCTGGCATGGTGCTTGTGTATGTCAAATGAGTGACCTTCTCAACTTCTACACCAAATCCACCTGGGTAGAATCTGCCGGGAGGGTGCAAACTAGTGCTCTGCAACTTGGAATGCGTTTCCAAGTTGCATGACTCCTAAAACACAAGGTATGTGCCATTTTGGGAACATTTTGGGTCAAATTATACGATCTGTGCCAAATCCTATCTGAAACCCAGAACGGGAAGGCTTGTCTTTTTCAAAAATGTTTTGCATCTTGGCGTTGGGTGTTTTCAAGTCGAGCTTAAAATTTTGGCTCAAAAAAAGTGAAAAAAGTGCAAAGTCTACAAAAATAATCTTGTCCCGGTTGACCAAACACAAGCTTAGAGACATGTCCAAACGTGTAACCAGATCTGCCCCTAGCTGAACCCCCCCGTGCGTGCCTGCGGGGGCAGGGGTGGGCGGGGGGCGGTAAGGACCCTGGGGTATCGATAGGTCACGTGATTCCCTAACGAAAACCACTTTCCAATACCCCAAACATGGGCCGTGACGGACTTTCTATGGCGCCTGGGATCCTCCTGCCATGCCTCTTCTTTATTTAAGGGGTAGGTAGGTGGGGGGGCAGCCCTCCTCAGGTTTGTAGGCATGGGGGTAGGATTTCCTTTTTTTTATACTACTGCAACTGGAGATGAAAGTCCGGGGTAAGTCACCATCACGATATCACTGGGGATAGATGAGATCTGCCCATCTTGAAGTACAAAGAAGTACCGGTATTCTTAGAGCATTTCAATTTACATACTTAAGTCGCTTTATAAGTTTGAATGGAGTTACCGGGTTTACGGTATGAACTGGAACACCCGAAAGTTGGTACTGCAACCTTTTCCTGGTAATATTTAGTTTTACTGACTTTATCATGTAATGTAACTGGACTAACTGCCAATGACGGCCAGCAGCCAAATTCCTGGTTGAAGTTTGTAACCAAGTTCTAGTACTGTAACCTTTCCCCCATATGCCCCTGCGTAAATATAACCGAGGTTTAACCATAGTAAACGCATTTCAAGAAAGGGTAAAAAAGGGTCGCAGTACTGCGAGTTTTACCGTTAGAGTGGTGTACGGGTTAGAATGGTCACCACTAACAGAGGAGGTCCCGGTTCGGATCTACACCCAGACTTGTGCTCTAGCAGTCCCTAGTTCCTATTGCACGGGGGTTCATTGTTCGCTGCAATGTGCAGACGGTTAGACTCCAATCTTGGAACCTTAAAAAAGGCTGGTAGACCATGCAAATAATACAATCGAGACAAAAAAAGGCTGTTTTACATTTGTGTAGCTTAAAAAACAGCCAATACAGTACATCGTTGAAGTAAAAAACTATCATGAAAAGGAAATAAATGAATGCAGGATTGAATAGGATGAATGCTGAATGCCCAGTCTGCGAGGAGCTGCTTAGAATGTGCCGCTCGTAGCCAGCATTGAACGTTGGGCTATCCTTCAATATATTGTACTCCCTCATGGTCAAGCGCGTTGCACTGGTGAAGGTGCTGATTGGCCAAGTTATCCAACCAATTCAAACTGATTGACCCTATAATCCAACCAATTCAAACTTATTGGCCATGTAATCCAACCAGTTCAAATTGATTGGCCATGTTTTCCAACCAATCCAATCTATTCTGGCTTCCTCCTGCGCCTGCCAGATGTTGGGACAGGTGCATTGGCCCTGTAGGAGGTTGAGGTGGTTGATGAGCATTGGCCATGTAGGAGCTTGCGGTGGTTCAATTATTATAATGGTTTGGTTTTGGATTAAGTTTGTGGCCTTTCTATTATTACTTAGGATGGTGTGGGTTTGTTTTTTGGATTAGGCATGCCTTAGTCTAGGAGGAGGATGAGGTGGAGGTTAAATTATTATATTGGTTAGGTTATGGATTTACTTGGGGGGGGGGGGGGGGGGGGGGTACATGACTACATTTGTTCAGTTCTTAGATATACCTCTCCTGCAGTCTAACAGTGAAGTCATCATGTCACGTTATAATCATTCCGTGTCTCAAGCAGGTAACGTTCAGATTTACACAGGCCCATCACCACCCAGGTGGCATTCAGATGCACACAAACGCTTCACCACCCAGGTGGCATTCAGATGTGCACATGCCCTTCACCACCCAAGTGGCATTCAGATGCACACAAACGCTTCACCACCCAGGTGGCATTCAGATGTACACATTCCCTTCACCACCCAGGTGGCATTCAGATGCACACAAACGCTTCACCACCCAGGTGGCATTCAGATGTGCACATGCCCTTCACCACCCAGGTGGCATTCAGATGCACACAAACGCTTCCCCACCCAGGTGGCATTCAGATGTACACATTCCCTTCACCACCCAGGTGGCATTCAGATGCACACAAACGCTTCACCACCCAGGTGGCATTCAGATGTACATATTCCCTTCACCACCCAGGTGGCATTCAGATGTACACATTCCCTTCAATACCCAGGTGGCATTCAGATGTACTTCACCACCCGCTGGCCAATGGAGCTGGCTAGAAGCTGCAACGAGTAACCCAAAAGTAATTGTGGCATCCCCCTTGCTAGAACCTTATATTTCTTGTAAACATTGGACAAATTCAAAATTCACATTCGAAAAAGCGGTGGACAAATTCAAAATTCAAGTTCAAAAAAGAGGTGGACAAACTCAAAATTCAAAAAAGCGTTCCAATTCGAAGTAGTGAAAAAATCAAAATTTCACACTGCTCTTCACCCACAACACTTTCAGTCAAGGTTTTAGGGTGCCTAGAAGCTGCTATCATCATCATGATGTATGCTCATTCTACACCCACAAGTACACTGTGGGTCTAGGATGTAGGGTGCCTAGAAGCTGCTGTGGGCATATCATCATGATGTGCACTCTCATTCTACACTCTCGAGTACGCTTGTGGGTGCCTAGAAGCTGCTTCACGCTTAAATGTGCGTTCATGATGCACTCAATCATCACGAATGCATGATATGTGCACTCATGATGCACTCTATCATCATGAGTGCACATGATGATGATAGAGTGCATCATGATGTGCACTCATTCTACACCCACGGGGGTAAGAGGTGCTTCAAGAGTTGGATGGTCTTGGATATGATTTTGGTTTTAGGTTCACTCTAGGTGAGGAAGAGGTGTTACGTGGCATCTGCCTATGCCATTCCCCTCATAGTGGCTTTGTTGTGTGCATGCACTCTCGTCAACTGTAGACAGACTACATTGCCACCAAGGGGGGAATGGCACATGCAAATGCCACCATGCTTCATGAAGTATTTTCTTCTAATTTTGAGTTTGTTTAGCCATGGGTGAGGAAGAGGGGCTAGGTGGCATCAGCCTGTGCCTTTCCCCTCTTGGTGGCATTGTAGTCTGCATGCACTCCACTAGAGCCCAGTGGAAAGCGGGCAGACTACAGTGCCACCAAGGGGGGAATTGCACTGGCAGATGCCAGCTTGCTACAAGTGCTACATTAGTTTTGATTGAAATTTGGTTATACCTCCTCCCTCGGTTAGGAAGAGCTACTAGGTGGCATCTGCATCTGCAACTAGGTGGCATTGTCGCCCCACAACACTATAGTAGACTGCAGACAGAAAACATTACCACCAAGGGGAAATGGCAGCTACTAATGCCATCATGCTTTCGTTTCTTTTTGATTTGATAATCTAATTTTTGACATCTCATTTTTGATATCTATAATTTTTGATATCTAATTTTTGATATCTAATCATTGATTTGATTTAGCTGTGGCTTGGGAATAGGTGGTAGGCGGCGTCAGCCCATGCCATTCCCTTCATATTGGCATTGCTGTCTACCAGCCCTCTAGTAGATTGCAGACTCACAGCCAAACCAAAACCAAGGTTATACAAACGAATCTTGGATCAAGTTGGCCTATACAGCTGCCATTCCCCTCATGGTGGCATTGTTGTCTGCATGCACTCTTGTAGACTACAAACAGACAACAATGCCACCAAGAGAGGAATGGCAGCTGTATAGGCCAACTTGATCCAAGATTCGTTTGTATAACTTAGGTTTTGGTTTAGCTGTGGGTTAATAAAAGGTGGCATCGGCCGGTGCCCTCCCCCCTTGATTAAATTGTAGTCTGCATGCACTCCACTTGAGTTCAGTGAAAAGCAGATAGACTACAAAGCCACCATGGAGGGAAACGCACCGGCAGCTGCCACCATGCTATGAGACTTCGATTTTTAATTGAAGTTGGTTTTGGTCTTGCTCTGGTGGAGAAAGAGGTTTTCGGTGGCATCTGCCGGTGCCTTTCCCCTCTTGGTGGCATTGTAGTCAGCATGCACTCCGCTGGAGTTCAGTGGAAAGCAGGCAGACTACAAGGCCACCAAGGGGGGCATGGCAGTGGGAGTTGCCACCTCGCTTCTCGTGTGAGATTTTTTGGGATATGAATTTGTTTATGCCCAAGCTCTGGGGTGGGAAGTGGTGTTAGCAGGCATCTGCCGTTGCCCTTCCCCCCTTGGTTGCATTGTAGTATGCATGCACTCCACTGGAGTTCAGTGGAAAGCATGCAGACTACAATGCCGCCAAGGGGGGAATGGCACAAGCAGCTGCCACCATGCTTTAAGTGCTGAGTTTTCAATTTAATTTGTGTCTTTCCCATTCTGGTGGAGAAAGAAGTGCTAGGTGGCATCGACCGGTGCCATTCCTCCCTTGGTTGCATTGTAGTCTGCAAGCACTCCACTGGAGTTCAATGGAAAACATGTAGACTACAATGCCACCAATGGGGAATGGCACCGGCAGCTGCCACCATGCTTCAAGTGTTGTACTTATAATTTAATTTGGTTCTGTTTTCACTATGGTGTGGAAACAGGTGTGAGATGGCACCCACCGGTGCCATTCCCCTCTTGGTGGCATTGTAGTCCGCATGCACTCCACTGGAATCCAGTGGAAAGCATGCAGACTACGATGCCCCCAAGGGGGGAATAGCACCAGCAGAGGCCACCTTGTTTTAAATGTGAAGTGTTATAGGATTTGAATTTGGTTTTGATTATGCCTTGGGCTGGGGACTACAAACAGACAGCAATGCCACCAAGGGAGGTGAATCGGCAGATACTTAAAGTGGAAGATGTTTTTTAATTTGAATTTGGTGATGCCTAAGCCCTAGGGTACGAAGGGGTGCTGGGTGGCATTTGCCAGTGCCATTCCCCCCTTGGTTGCATTGTAGTCTAGATGCACTCCATTGGAGTTCAGTGAAAAGCAGGTATACTACAGTGCCACCAATGGGGGAATGGCACCAGCAGCTGCCACCATGCTTCATGAGTTTTACTTAATTTGGTTTTGGTTTCGCTCTCGTAGAGATAATGTGCTCAATGGCATCTGCCGTTGCCATTCCCCTCTTGGTGGCATTGTAGTCTGCATGCACTCCACTGGAGCTCAGTGGAAAGCAAGCGGGCTACGATGCCATCAAGGGGGGAGTGGCTGTGGGAGATGCCACCTTGCTTATATTGTTAGGTGGTTTAAGATATGAATTTGTTTATGCCCAAGCCCTGGGGTTGAATGAGGTGTTAGGTGGCATCTACCAGCGCCAGCCCCCCCTTGGTTGCATTGTAGTATGCATGCACTCCACTGGATTTCAGTGGAAAGCAGGCAGACTACAGTGCCACCAAGGGGGGAAAAGCACAAGCAGCTGCCACCATGCTTCATGAGTTATTATATTTCAATTTGGGTTTGGTTTTGTTCTCATTGAGAAAGAGGTGCTCGGTGGCATCTGTCGGTGCCATTCCCCTCTTGGTGGCATTGTAGTCTGCATGCACTCCACTGGAGTTCAGAGGAAAGCAGGCAGACTACAAGGCCACCAAGGGGGGAAAGGCACCAGCAGAGGCCACCAAAAAGTCTTGTGCCATAGTGTGAGGTGTTCTAGGATTTTGATTTGGTTTTGGTTACGCCACAGCCTTGACTACAAGCAAACAACAATGCCACCACGGGGGGAATGGCAGCAGCAGATGCTATTTAGCTGAACTTGTTACACGTTTTCGGAATTGAATATGGTTATGTGAGGACCAGGGTAGGGATGAGGTGTAACGTGGCATCAACCGGTACCATTCCTCCCTTGGTGGCATTGTAGTCTGGATGCACTCCACTGGTGTTCAGTGGAAAGCAGGCAGACTACAAGGCCACCAAGGGGGGAAAAGCACAAGCAGCTGCCACCATGCTTCATGAGTTTGGTTTTAATTTGGTTTTGCTCTCATGTAGAAAGAGGTGCTCGATGGCATCTGTCGGTGCCATTCCCCTCTTGGTGGCATTGTAGTCTGCATGCACTCCACTTGAGTTCAGTGGAAAGCAGGCGGACTACAATTCCACCAAGAGGGGAATGGCATCAGCAGATGCCACCAAAAAGTCCAAGTGCCATAGTGTGAGGTGTTCTAGGATTTCGATTTGGTTATGCCACAGCCTATAGACTACAAGCAGGCAACAATGCCACCACGGGGGGAATGGCAGCGGCAGATGCCATTTAGCTGAACTTGTTACACGTTTTTGGAATTGAATATGGTTATGCTGAGGACCTGGGTAGGGATGAGGTGTAACGTGGCATCAACCCGTGCCATTCCTCCCTTGGTGGCACTGTAGTCTGCATGCACTCCAATGGAGTTCAGTGGAAAGCAGGCAGACTACAATGCCACCAAGGGGGGGATGGTACCAGCAGATGCCACCTTGCTTAATTTGTAACATGTTTTTGGATTTGAATTTGGTTATGCTTGAGCCCTGGGGTGGGATTAGGTGCTAGGTGGCATCTGCCACTGCCATCCCCCCCTTGGTTATATTGTAGTCTGCATGCACTCCACTGGAGTTCAGTGGAAAGCAAGCGGACTACAATGCGACCAAGGAGGGAATGGCACCGGCAGTTGCCATGTTTCTTTAAGTGTTAGATGTTTTTTAATGTTCATTTTCATTTGGTTCCTAACAGATGAACGCAAAGACAAAAATCAGTTCTACCTTAGTTGACAATTACATAGGGAGCGTGTATGTTAAAACAAACCTGCTCAGCACTGTCTCAAGACTTGTCAAAATGCTGACTTGGGAAGGGGAAGGGTAACGAAAAGTCAAAGATGTACCTCACTCAAGTACTGCCCTGATGCAAAATCTGAACCACACAAGTGATGAGGAGCCAAGGGCTTTGCGTGCAAGCTTTGGATTTGACTCAAGGCAGTACTCGAGAGAGGTTCATCTTTGAATTTTTGATGCCTTGGAACTCAGATTTTTGCTGAGTCCTGAGACAATGCTGAGCTGTCCTAGTAACATGCACGCAGCCTGCGTAATTGCCAACTAAGGCAGAACTTTCTTGTGTCAGGCCAGATTCTGGGGGGTTAATTATTTGGAAACCAGATTCAATTCAAACAAAAAAAACATCTAACACTTTTGCCGAGTCCAGAGACAGTGCGGAACTGTCGTCGTAACATACACGCTCCCTACATAATCGCCAACTAGAGTATACCTTAATTATGTTAGGGCAGATTCTGAGGGTAAGACGTTAGGCTGGGGTTGCAATGTAACCCACCCCTCCTTAAACAGTATACAATGTAACATATCTGATATCTTATTGTACATCTCTCGCACATCCAGACTCCAACCCAATCCAAATCCGAAAATCAAACTCAACCAAATCTAAATCCAAACTCTACCAAATCCAAACCCCAAAAAAGAAACCAAAGAAACATTACATTCGAACCATCTCATCCAAAGTTGTACCTCACTGCTATGCTGCCATTCATCAAATTTAGAAAGAGCTTGTTCAACTCCAAAGCATTTGATTACTCTCTCTGATTGCCTAAATTCGACTGACGGCAGTACTTCAGGTACAACTTATCCCTATTGTTGCCATAGCACAATTTAACAAGTCTTCGAATCTAACAACTTGGTGCTTCAACAGAAACCCTAAACCCTAAACTTTTTTTTACAGTATTTTTTATTTTACAATATAAATAGTTACTCTCCTACTTGTATGGCTGGTAAAGAACTCTGGCTTCTTGAGCTTGGATACTGCTCTGATACCAACCATGCTACTAAGTTTATCACTAAACACGCCCAGCATGTTGAGTTAGTAAATGGCCTTATATCAGCTGGATACCTCGTTCACTACAAAGTTATCACCATTAAAACAACTCGTACTAATCCAACCTCTTTTTTGACTTCTATGACTACACTAGGACTTAAGAGACCGTGTGCCCTTAAACTGGCGGACAAAGTCCACTCCCACACCATTACTAGCTTTCAGAGTATTTTACAGTGCAGACGTTTTATGAAAGCACACCCCGGGTCGATGCCCGGGGACTAGCACACAGACCGTGCCCCCCCTCAGGTTTTGTCTTGCCAGCTGCATTGTGTTGTTGCTTCCCAACCGGGGTGAAAACCCCCCGTATTAAGCTGCACTGGCATGATGTGGCCACGGTGCCTACCGGTCAGGCATCGGTGGTGATTCTTTTTACTGAGGTGGCCCTACGGTGACTATAGCTAGCTCCGGCTTACGCTATGGTGTCCTTAACTTCACGTCCTGTGAGTAACGGTATTACACGGATGTAACAATTTCAATTTCAATAACCACTCATTATATTAAGGCCCCCAACGCCTAATCCCCTGCACATACCTTAGCTTCTGGGCAAAGTGCCAGCTCGATATAACAAAGGTCCCAGCCTGTTAAATCACCAAGTGGTTAGATTCCAGGACTTGTTACATTCTGGTAACCACTTGGTGCTTGAACAGGCTGGCACCTTCACTTTGCCGAGCTGGCACTTTGCCCAGAAGCTAGGGTATGTGCAGGGGATTAGGCCTTGGGGGGCCTTAATATAATGAGTGGTAACCATTTATACATATATACATGCAGTTTTTGCTTTGTTTGATATGTGTACTTTGATTTGTTTGATTTTGATTTGTTATTTTGATTTGTTAATTTGATTTGTTATTTTGATTTGTTTGACTTCTTGTTTTGATTTGTTTGATTGTGTTTTTTGATTTGTTATTTTGTATTTTGATTTGTTATTTTAATTTGTTTGATTATATGTATTTTGATCTGTTCCCTCGTCAGGGTTTCTGTTAAGATAATTGACACGGTAGTCGAACGAAAGAATTAACAACCTCCTGTTCCTTAACTCATGTATGTGTACGTATACAACTCTTGTATACATAAATATGAAACAACATGTCAGGGACTTCCTACTGTTTTGATTCGTGCGATGCTTTGCCAATTGCGTGACTTGGTGTGACCCAATGCGATGCACTTCCCCCTGAAACACACGGAGCATGAAGTCAGCGTCTTGGAAGTTTGGCGGGGCATTTCTGACCATTTAAACCTCACTAATTTCTGACAAGATTAACCTCACTAATTTCTGACTAGTTTAACCTCACTCATTTCTGACCAGTTTAACCTCCCTCACTTATGACCAGTTTATCCTCACTCATTTCTGACCAGTGTAACCTAGCTCATTTCTGACCAATTTAACCTCACTCATTTCTGACAGGTTTAACCTCGCTCATGCATCGCCATGTAACGACAAAATGGCAACGCATCGCAGAAAAAACAGAGGGATTGGCTTGGCCAGCCTTGACGACAGGAAAGGCGGTTTAAGAAACAAGCACTAGTGAACTATACCAAAAATAATTGTAAACGACAGGAGCCTAGAGTCCATTAGATATGAAATGTTTAGGACTAACTTGTAGGGACAGGCATCTCAAATGATGTTGCCCAAAGACGAGTATGATATCATGTGATATCAAGCAAACTGCGTCAGGTGATATTGTATATAAATGATAGCTTCAGCCTAGTCAGACTGCCAGAATCATATGATGTCATACAATGGCATGAGATCATTAAGCCTAGTCAGACTGCCGGAATCATATGATATCATACGTTAACATTAGATCATTTGATATCAAATTGCCATTCCCTACTTACTTGGCTTCCAGCTTCCCAGAGGCATCAGCAAAATCAGTGTTCTTTGACTTTGCCTGGCGTTCCTTCACAGCAGCCATCAGAGCATCATAGTCCTTGTTGCCACTACCTGCACACACGCATCCAAAAATTCAGTTAGAGCAAACAGAGAACGCAGTGTTCTGTCCTTGCCTGGCCTTCCTTCACAGCAGCCATCAGTGCATCATAGTCCTTGATGCCACTACCTGCACACACACATCCAACAAAGTCAATGCGTGCAAACAGAGAACGCATTGTTCTATGCCCTTGCCTGGCCTTCCTTAACTGCAGCCATCAGAGCATCATAGTCCTTGTTGCCAATACCTGCACACACACATCCAACAAATCAAAAAGTGCAAAGAGAGAACACAGTGCTCTTTGGCCTTGCCTGGGCTTCCTTCACTGCAGCCGTCAGGGCATCATAGCCTTTGTTGCCACTACCTGCAAACACGCATCCAACAAAACAATAAGTGAAGATAGAGAATATAATGTTCTTTGTCCTTGCCTGTTCTTCCTTCACTGCAGCCGTCAGAGCATCGTAGTCATTGGTGTTACTACCCGCACACATGCATACAAAACATCGATAAGTGCGAACAGAAAACACAGTGTTCTTTGTATTTGCCTTGCCTTCCTTCACAGCAGCTATCAGAGCATCGTAGTCCTAGTTGCCACTGCCTGCACACACGCATCCAACAAAGTTGATCTGGTTAGGATGCACCCTGGGTTATGTGGGTGCCGCACGGGGGTACGGAATTGGAAGACTGCGAGCAGCCCAGAGTTGGCTGAAAAAGCATGTGGCAATCCAATCTGATCAACGAAGTCAACTAGTTTTTTAGTACATCACTGCTGCCACCAGGGCATTGAAGTCCCTGTACCTGCACACACCCAGCCAAGTAAGTTAATTAGCCCCCACCCCCTGCCCGCCCATGTAGTCATGGGAGTGCCCACACACCCACTCACCCACATACCCATGAGAGTGCCCCCAGACTAATTCAGCCCGAACCCTCAGGCACCAAAGAAGCACCACCTTGGTCCATCGCCCTGAGCGTCTTGGCTCCCCCATCAGCATTGGGAGTGCACCCACCCCACCTTCTAACCCACCTATGTAGCCATGGGAGTGCCCACACAGCTACTCATCCACCCACTCGGCCAAGAGAGTGCCCCCAAAGTAATTCAACCCAAACCCTCAGGCACCAAGCACCACCTTGGTCCATCGCCCTGAGCGTCTTCGCTCCCCCATCAGCCTTGGGAGTGCACCCACCCCACCCGCCTACCCACCTATGTAGCCATGGGGGTGCCCACACAGCCACTCACCCACCCACTCGGCCAAGAGAGTGCCCCCAAAGTAATTCAACGCAAACCCTCAGGCACCAAGCACCACCTTGGTCCATCACGCTGAGCGTCTTGGCTCCCCCATCAGCCTTGGGAGTGCACCCACCCCACCGCCTCGCCCACCTATGTAGCCATGGGACTGCCCAGGCACCCACTAACCCACCCACAAGCCCGTTAGAGTTCCCCAAGTGAAATTCAACCCAAACTCTCAGGCAACAAGCATCACCTGCGTCCATCGCACGAAGCGTCTTTGCTCCTCCATAAGCCATCGCCGGGCCGGTGAAAGCCACTGCAGCAGCCGAGACCAGGCCAGTCGTGATCATGCCTCGCCTGGTGGTCTTCCTTGAAGCATCGAGCACCGCCTGGCACTTGACCGCCGATTTAGTTGAGGGGCGAGCACAGCGCATGAGGGGGGAGCGGAGTCCAAGCATCGTGGTCAACACGGGTCGTGGGCTGGCAAAGGATTGGCGATTATATCAAGAGATGGCGGGGGGCGGCTTCTCGTGCGATCGTGATCGAGCAAAGGGATTAGTCTGTGATCTGTACATCATCACTGCCATTGTCAGGCCAGTGCTGACACAGGACAAGCCCACGCCACAACTTTTGGGAGGGGTTGGAGTGATCTTGATAGAGCGATTGTGATATTGTGAGGGTATGGCGGGTGGTCGAGACGCCATCAACGTCATGGCCATGCCAGTGCTGACAAGAGACAAGCCCACACCACAACTTTCCCGGGGGGGGGGGGGGGGGGGGGGCTGGTGCCGTCAACTTGTGAATGTGCGGACACTGATGACTTGTCTGTCCAGGCTGGACGTCCAGGCTGGCAAATGGGCGTCGACTCCTGAAGGCCAGTGATGGATCGGCGGTGAGACCGAGGGCACGGGGAGCCTTGAGCGATTATGCTAATGGTTAAAGCGTCCTGATAAGAACGGAAAGGGAAATAATGTGCTGCAGGGTGGCTTTAGGACCGGGACTCGCAGGTGCTGGACTTCCGCACCAGCATAATGTGAGTGTCGAAGGCTGTGGTGGTGGCCCCTGGTCACCACAGTCACCACTGGTGGGTGGAATCGGAAATGTAACCGCGGACGATTAGTCACTCCAGGCTGGCGAACGGTCTATTCGGGGTCATTCAGCTTTGGGTAGTTAGGGTCTGTTTCCAGCATTCCCCCCCCCCACCCCCCACCCCCCACCCCACCCCCACCCCACCCCACCCCAATTTAAATTATGTATTTATGTCTTGGAATTCAATTCGTTGTCATTCATGTAAGTGCCCAATAGAAGAATTTCAGTCAAAGGGGTAGCCAACTAGGCTAAGGGGAATCACCCAGTCGCCTAACCTAACCTCAAATAGTCAGAGGAGAATCTGATGTAACCCAGGACATCACACAACATTTCGTCATCATTACCTCGATCATTACATTACATTGTCATCGACAGGCCCTAGTTGTGTAGTTGAACCAAGGAAAGCCGGGTGGTGGTGGTGGTGGGGGGGGGGGGTGTGGGGTGGGGGGGGGGGGCAAAAAACAACACGAAAAAAAAGAAAATCGGAAAATCACAGGGCACAAGCCTCAAAAGAATCGGGATGTTCGTTGACCCTGATTGATCATCAGTTGTTGCGCAAGCGGAGGCGTTTACATCATATTTAGAGTGCCGGGACTGACTGGAAAGGCTTGTTCTGGGGACCACTCGAATTTCTGAAGACGGGATCAGAGGACGGGACGGCCCCGCCCTGGAGCTAATTAGAAGCCGTCAGAAGCTAACTCCCGCTCCGCGGACCCCATCAAGCCACGCCAACCGCAAGTAGGGCGGGCTCGGTTGTAGGCCTAAAGAACATGCGCTAGTTGAATTGAACTAGTTCGTGACTTTGTTTGAACATATATAAGAGAAACACGCTGAAAGAGGTTGAGTGTTCGAATTTAAGCTAAGCTTATTGATCTGCGCGCAAGGTCTTATTCAAGGCGCCAAATTCCACCGTTACCACGATTCCTTTCTCAACTTCAACCACGTCCCATTTAGCCCTTGCTGATTCAGTTTAGGTCATTCTTCTCCTCTCGACTTTGATCTAGCGCCTAGCCGCCCACAGTAACCGACCATGCTACTGAGCGGTTTGACGACTCTTTTCAGATCGGGACAACGGGCCGCGGCCACGTCTCTAGCCCAGAGGCTACCTCACGCAGCCAAGCATGGAGCGTCCCAGCAGCGATGGTCTGCAATTCACGAGCGTTGGTACAGCTCCATCGGCTCCTCGACCGGTTACACCATGCAGACCCTCCCCGTGGCCACGAAGTACATTATGGCTGGGGGGGCAGGAGTAACAGCAGTGATCTCCGCCACTTTTTTTGATGATGGGTTCTTGCCGATGATGTACCACGTGCCAGCTAGGCTGGGTAGAGATATACTAGCTGCTGGCACCATAGTAGTTGACTACAAGACGTCTTTGGGAGGCAAGGAGGGGGAGGAGAGGATGGAGGCTCTTCATGCCTGCCACCAGCGGTCTGCAGATCGACTGTTGCACCTGTGCTTTGCTAACGGGGGCATCTACACAAAGCTTGGGCAGCACATTGGTCAGCTGGACCATCTATTGCCTGAAGAGTACGTGAGCACCTTGCGCGACAACCTGCTGGACAAGTGCCCAGTGTCAGACTACCAGGAGGTAAGGAGAATATTTTCCGAGGACTTCGGTGGAGCCACCCCAGAGACCTTGTTCGCAAGTTTTGATCCCATACCCATCGCTAGTGCCTCTCTGGCTCAGGTACATGTGGCAAGGGACAACCTCGGAAACAAGCTTGCTATCAAAGTCCAACATGCTGGGTTGAAAGAAACAGCAGCAGCAGACATCGCCACCATAGAGTTCCTGGTCAAAAGTGTGAAATGGATCTTTCCAGACTTTGACTTCCAGTGGTTAGTAGATGAGATCAAACAAAACCTACCCCTAGAACTAGATTTCTTACACGAGGCCTCCAATGCGGAGAGGTGCCGGCACAACCTGCTATCACCACGCTCACGCCTGGGTCCCTCAAAGGTCCACGTACCGTCAGTTGATCCAAGCCGCTCTTCTGTGCGTGTGCTCACCATGGAGTTTGTGGATGGAGTGGGTGTGACGGATGTGCTTGCCCTGGAGAAGGCGGGCATTTCAGCCGGAGAGGTCGCGCGCCTTGTCTCGGAAACCTTTGCTGAGATGATGTTCATCCATGGGGACGTCCATTGCGACCCTCATGCGGCAAACATGATGGTCCGCAAGCAGGGCGGTAAAACCCAGCTTGTACTACTGGATCATGGGCTGTACCGCCGCATTGACGACGACTTCCGGTTAGAGTATGCAAAGCTGTGGCGTGGCTTGATCTTTGCAGATGTGGATGCTATAACAAAAGCTAGCGAAGCAATGGGGGCAGGGCATGCGGTTACACTCTTTGCTGCTATGCTAACACAACGCCCATGGGAGCAGGTAAATGGATAAATCAATCAATAGTTCGCCTTATTACAAGGCATGGGAATAAGGGGCCAGCCTGTTTGCTTGCACTGGGGGCAACAACCAACAGTAGCAGGCACTTTAACTTGAATTTGAACTTGAATTTGAACTTAAAGCCATGGGAGCGAGTCATGCGGTTACCCTCTTTGCTGCTATGCTGACATAACGCCCATGGCGGCAGAAAAGATGGATAACTAAATAGTATGCCTTATTATGAGGCGTGGGTTGAGGGGCCAGCCCGTTTACTTGGACTGGGGCCAACCAAAAACGGTAGCAGGTACTTGAATTTGAACTTGAAACAACGGTACTTGAATTTGAACTTGAAATCAGACTTCAATATGCGGTGGCACTCTTTGCTTCTATGCTGACACAATATCCATGGGAGTAGGTTCTTGAAATTTAAATTGAACTTGAATTTAAGCATGAACTTGGAATTGCAGTAACACTCTTTTCTGCCATGCTCACACAACATCCATGGGAGCAGGTTCTTGAAATTTGAACTTGAATTGTAATTTGAACTTGGACTTGCAGTTACACTCTTTTCTGCCATGCTGACACATGGGAGCAAGTTCTTGAAATTTAAATGTGAATTTTAGTTTAAATTTGAACTTGAACTTGCGGTTACACTCTTTTTCTCCATGCTGACACAACACCCATGGGAGTAGGTTCCTGAAATTTAAATTTGAACTTGAATTTAAATTTGAACTTGGACTCGCGGTTACACTCTTTTCTGCCATGCTGACACAACGCCCATGGGAGCAGGTACTTGAACTTGAATTCGAACTTGTACTTCTACTTGGATTTGAACTTGAACTTGGTCACATGAATCCAGCCAGAAATTTGGCTTCTCGCTTTCAGTAGTAGCAGTAAGAACGCAAATAATAAAGCCTCGATTGAAACAATGTAACTGCCCTTAAACAATATAACTGTCCTTGTCCCATCCTGCGACCTGCCCTTATTCCGTCCTGTGACTTTCCCCTGCCCCTGCTCCTTGTCCAGTCTTTGGGGCTTTTTTCAAATCTGAAAGAGGTTTTTTTCTAGCTTTATGGTGTTAGGCCTCCTCCTGGGACAGCGTTTTCGTGTTTTTATAGTTTTAAGGGCCATGGAAGGCAAACAAAACTTATTTGTGTACATTTGTATAGCAATAATTTCGCCAAACAGGGTTAAAAACTAGCGATCGCTATATATATATATATATATATATATATATATATATATATATATATATATACCGATCGCTAGTTTTAACCCTGTTTTAGCGGGGAAAAAGCCCTGCCCGTCCTGCAGGAAGAAAGCCAATTATACAATTTGCTGACTATGAAACCCTTGAATGAATGCATCCTGCCATTCATTCAAGGGTTTAGGGCTTAGGTTTAAAGCCAATATATCAATTTGCATCCTGCCATTCATTCAATACAGGCTGAAAGAAGTAACATACGTACAACACCACTCGGGGCGACCACTGCGGGGGCCCTACCAGGAGACCTGACGATTTCCATGTGTATTGCAAGTGGGGACTTGGAATTAGAGTTGGGTGAGCAGCCCAGGTTGCCTGAAAAAGAGATAATAAATGAATTCAATTCATCCCTACATTCAGGTTCTTGAGCGCAAAATGGAGCACCTGGTCATCCCCCCAGGCGCCGAACACCGGGAGAAGCTACAGCAGTACGCCCAAGAGTATTCCAAGGAAATCAGCGATATGTTCGTCAAGATGCCTCGCCCTCTGCTTCTGCTGCTGAAGACCAACGACTGCCTGCGGGCGGTGGACAAGGCCCTAGGACAGACAGTCAACACATTTGCAATAACTGCGAGGGAGTGTTCACGGGCTTTAGCAGAAGATTGTGCAGCTGCTGGCCGAGGCAGCTGGCGATCCAAACTGAGCGTGGTGCTGGCATCTGCAGAGATCGAACTCTTTGTGGTGGTTATGAAGTTGACGGCTTGGTGGGCTAGGCTGTTCCCTTCCAAGCAAGCCAAAGTTGAGGGACAGCATAGTGTTAGTGGGACAGCATAGCTTACCAACTTGGCTGATTGCTGGGCTAGGCTTTTCCTTTCAGACCAATTGAGCCCCCAACAGCCTGAATGTGCATACAATACTTGGAGGTGGAGGCTGGTAGGTCAAGGCCTGGTGGGCTAGGCTGTTCCCTTCCAATAATGCTGTGTGAGCTGAGTGGGCTAAGTATGTCGAGCTGGGTGCGTGAGCTGGGCTACATGAGCTAAGCTGTGTGAGATGAGTGGTTGAAGTATGTCGAGCTGAGTGAGCTGGTCTAAATGAGCTGAGCTATATTAGCGAGCTGAGTGGGCTAAGTATGTTGAGCTGACTGAGCTGAGCTGTGTGAGATGAGTGGCCTAAGTATGTTGAGCTGAGTGTGTTGAGCGAGCTGAGCTTAGGTGGCTGGAGCCATCCATTTGTTAATGAAAGGATTTTTATTTTTCACCCAAAAATAAATGTAAGGATGGATCTCCTTCCGCTAGCGTAAGACACAGAGGATTTATCTATTAGAAAGGCGGTGCAGAACTTGAACTTGGTTACATAGCTCAAGCCAGCAATTTGGCTGCTCGCCGGAACCAAGTTCTAGATTGGGGCGAGCTGAGTGTATTAAGTGCGTTAAGTGACCTCAGCTAGCTGAGGCAAGTTTGCCTCTGTTTACTTTATCAATGATTGTACCGGTATGATGCGTTTAGATAAAGTGTTTTTTGAACATAGTCATGTTTTGAATGTTGTTATTTCTGCCGAGCGAAGACAGCGCCAGGTGTTGAAGGCTGGAGCCATGTGATCAAGTTCTACTTTAAACGCAGGCCCCTGTAACCAAGTTAAAACCCAAAGCCTTGTAGCCATGTTCAAGTCCACACAAGGTTACAATGCGCAAAATAATGACACAAAGGTATGCATGCATGTTGTAACATGGATGATTGCGCCCACCACTCACCCCTCGCCATGCAAGCGTTCAGCTATCTGACGCCCTCGAAGGACAAGCCAGAGCTATCCTGTTCCTCGGCGGGGGGTGGCCATGCGTGCAGGCATGCATGAGGTGGAGCCAAGCCAAGCTGCAGCTCCACTGTAAATGCTTCAGCCCTCTCGTATACTGTCAAATCTGGTGAGGAGCAGATCTGCTGATGGTAAGGGAGACTCGTCATCAAACACCAGCCATGCTGACTGTTGTTGAGGGCGAAATTTCCTAAATTTTCTGGCAGGCATGTTCACCAAGCTTAGCTTCTGGAAAGCAACAAGCTAAGCTACGATGCCTTCCTCAAAGTCGCGGAGAAGGGGTGAGCGTAGGCATAAAGTATGTTCAGAGTGAGGATTGCTGCTGAGGATTTGGGATTCTAAATGGTTTCCTTGGGAAGAAGGACTGCATGTAATGGAAGCTGACTGGATCGAAACTAAGAATGGGGATGCGAGCGAGAAGAAGGTGAGAGCAGAAGGCGCAGAAGTAAATCGGCAGTCAAACGATGGCGACAGGAGCCTCAGAGTTTTTTTGTCGAGCCGTATCTCAGACTACAGTGAGGCCGCGCCACCTGACTTGCGGTCGTCGCAAGGTCGCTAATTTGACGAAGTCAATTCTGGCCGGACAATCACTCTCACTCCTTCCCTGTTTTATCCCTCGCTACTGCACGCCCTGGCCTCTCCTTTGGTCCACCTTGATTCTATTAGCCTTGTGCTTCTTTTTTGCCCTTTCCTCAAGTCCTAACCTGACTAATTTATTATCTAGTTCTAGACTCAACAAGATTACCTCTCAGTCTTTATTTCCCTTTTTCTATCTTTATATATTCCTTATGCCCCTCAGTTAATTCCAGGCATTCTTGATCTCAAGAATACCTTTAATTGGGGGGGATGTTGTAGACGACTTATATGTGTCTACCTGAGTAGGCAAAGTGTGGGCCGGTCACTACCCGGTCCCAAGTTCCCTGACGCCTTGCAGTACTGTGCACTACAGTCTGCTCTAGTATATCATCGCCTCAGTGCGACTTTCTCTCTCTCTTCTATATCAACTGTAACAATTGAGTCTGCAGTCTCTATCAAGTACCAAAACTAACAACGAACTACTAAGTGTTTCGAAAAACAAAACAAAATCCCAAATCTGCTGAATGGCTATGAGGTTGACATTGTAAAAATCATTTTAGCGACATATTTGGCCCACCCCTAGACTGCAACAACAGCAACAATGCAATACTGGTCGTTTACCAGTAGGAAGTTCATGCCATATTTATAGGGGGCGAAAAATATGTATGGCCACAACACATAGATCTATATAAAAGAAGAACAACAAAGGAAATTATACGTACATCAAGGAGACCTTTGAAAAATCTGGGTTTTTTACACGTAGGCTGCATCACATTAAGGTGCCCTGTGCCTTAATCTTATTTTTACAAAATATGTATATATACACACTTTTTAAACTTCAATGATCACTTGTTGCAGGTGCGATCACATACTAAACAGTCACGATATAGTCTCCAAACCAAACCAGGCCCAGCACCCCTACCCCCAACATCACCATTAGCAATTCAGCATACATAGTGTCCTGGAAAACTCTTTAACCTGTCTAATTTGTTTAGTGTCGTAGTCATATACTGTGCCCCCCTGGTTTAGGGTTAAGGGTTTATCGAGAAGAAAAAAAGCGGTGTATTTATACGTTAGTATGTCGGCCCAACCCTAAACATAATCCTTATTGGGTTCACCTCCAGATGAAGTCACGGGCAAAGCAGAGCGCAGGACCAACTCTTGAGCAGTATTTTTCTTTCCAGCTACGAGCAGCAGCTTCTAGGCAGCTCCCCTTACTGCTCATTCAGCCAAACCTAGCACAACTTCGAGCACCTTGAAGCTGGCATAATCAGCTGTCCAGACCTATTGAAATAGTTCGGTGTAGCCCAGTGGCCAGCTCAGGGAGCTGCCAAGAAGCTGCTATGACAAGCCGAAAAGAAGAACCCTGATCATGAAGCTCTTAGACCTGGAGGAGTCTTATAGCAATTCAGGGGATGATTTGGGAAGCACACTTAGTACTTCGGACTTGGTTCTCAGAATCTCAGGCCAAATATCGAGAATTCTCAGATTTCCAGGCCAAATTCTCGATTTCATGTACGAAGTCCGGGTTCTTCAGAAATCTTGAACCCAAATCATCCGCTTAATGGCTACAAAACTGTCAACCACTGATCTGTTAAGTGTTCTCCCTGGTTTCCATGGGTATCGCACAGGGGGACTTGGAATTGGAAGGCAGTGAGCAGCCCAGAGTTGGCTGGAAAACCATGTTATAATCCTATCCTATCCATGGCGCTCACCACCTCTACTCACCTCCAGTGTTAAAGGCAATTTGGAGGTAGCCATAAGGAGAGTACTGATAACGCCTGGTGAGGCGTGGTATTAAAATAGCCCTGTCTTACGGCGGTAGATCAGGCGATCAGAGATGAGATGGGAAAGGCCATGAGCATCAAAAAGAACACGCATCCATGAACGCCAGACGTAGCCATTAGAGAACCGGCTGCTACTTTACCTGGACAGTGCTACCATGGCGGTTGGCAGCGACCGCAAACACAATTATGCACCCGTAGGGGTTCGAACCCAGCACCTTCTTCAGTCCAGCGAAATGATCAAGCAGCAACAAGGGAAACAATCACAGTTTTTCATTTCAACTACAAGCAGCAGCTTCTAGGCAGCTCCCCTGACTGCTGCTCAGCCAAACCTGGCACAAATTCAAGCAGCAACACGAGAAACAATCACAGTTTTTCATTTCAACTACGAGCAGCAGCTTCTAGGCAGCTCCCCTGACTGCCTATTTAGCCCAACCTGGCACAAATTCACCCAGCGACACGGGTAACCATCACAATTTTTCTTTTCAGCTACAAGCAGCAGCTTCTAGGCAGCTCCCCTGACTGCTGCTCAGCCAAACCTGGCACAAATTCAAGCAGCAACACGAGAAACAATCACAGTTTTTCATTTCAACTACGAGCAGCAGCTTCTAGGCAGCTCCCCTGACTGCCTATTTAGCCCAACCTGGCACAAATTCACCCAGCGACACGGGTAACCATCACAATTTTTCTTTTCAGCTACAAGCAACAGCTTCTAGTCAGCTCCCCTGACTGCTGCTCAGCCAAACCTGGCACAAATTCAAGCAGCGACACAGGAAACCATCACATTTTTTCTTTCCAGCTACTAGCAGCAGCTTCTAGGCAGCTCCCCTGACTGCTATTCAGCCAAACCTGGCACACATTCAAGCAGCGACACGGAAAGCAATCACATTTATCCTTTTCAGCTATGGGCAGCAGCTTCTAGGCAGCTCCCCTGACTGCTATTCAGCCCAACCTGGCACAAATTCACCCAGCAACACGGGTAACCATCAAGTTTTTTCTTTTCAGCTACGAGCAGCAGCTACTTGGCAGCTCCCCCGACTCCCTATTCAGCCAAACCTGGCACAACGTCATGCAGTGAAACGGGTAAAAATCATAGTTTGTCTTCTCAGCTATGGGCAGCAGCTTTTAGGCAGCTCCCCCGACTGCTATTCAGCCATACATGGCACAACGTCAAGCAGCGACACGGGAAGCAATCACATTTTTTTCTTTTCCGCTACGAGCAGCAGCTTTTAGGCAGCTCCCCCGACTGCTACTCAGCCAAACCTGGCACAGCGTCAGGCAGCGACGCGGGAAACGAATTGTTTGGTATTACCAATTGCAAGCTTGCGCCCTGAAAAAGCATACAGCAGTTTTGGAAGAATGGGTGGTGGTTCTTGGTGCTCATAGATCTCATCTCAAGCTAGCTAGCCTAACAAGTATGGACATTTGCATACCAATTCTGACAAGGAAGCATGAGTTTGTTCTTGCTTCAACGAGCTCTACTATTGGGCCATTCGACAAAACGGGATTACATTACATGCACACGGTCAAAGCTTCCCAAGGAAGGAAGCTTCCCAACTGACTGCGGGTAGTGTTGGTGTCAGTTGTGAAGTTTGACAGACGAGGCAGAAGGCTCACATGCTGAAATGCGGAACGGATTAGGCTTCGGGAACACCACCAGGAGCAGGATGTCGCAAATGACAGGAAAAAGGAATATCACCCACAGGCGGATGCCAAGTGTGGTCCCCATGGAAGTCACATACAAGGAAACAGGGAGCAAAAACACAAATCCCCAAGTCAAGACGGATGGGCTTCGCTCGATTCTGTTGACTAAGACAAAGAGGCGCCTCAGCTGATGAGCACTGAGAAAGGACATGATGCCAGCCCACAGGTAGTTCATGACAATCGGAGGGGGGTTGAGGTTGGGGCTGGGGTTGGGGCTGGGGTTGAAGTTGGGGCTGGAGCTGGGGTTGGGGTTGGAGCTGGGGTTGGGGTTAGAGCTGGGGTTGGAGCCGGGGTTGGAGTTGGGGCCACCTGCAACCCTGGTCCGTGCAAGTACCACGGGGGAGGTGCTCTCACTTGAGTTTGGAGGGGGTGGGTGGCCACCAAGGGGCCGGGCTTGGGACGCAATCATCCTGATGGGTCCGGTAGCAGCAGGGGTTGGCATGATGGCCGGGGGTAAGGCCGACACAGGGCCAGAAGTGGCCGGCCCCGTCATGCGGGGCTGCCTCTGTCCAGGGAAATACCTAAGGCTGGAGCTGGACCTTCCCTGTTGATAAGTCTGCCTGCGAGCAGAGGACTCCATCTTGTGTATTCGCTGGCTGAACACTTCAGGTGAACGGGATGCTCCGCCTCCAAATCGCCAGGCATGTGCCAGAACCGGGTCCCCCTTGCGTAACAGGAATGCTGCCATCTTTCCGTCATTGACCAGGGCAGCTTGGTGCAATGGTGTCAGATCGTGCTTGTCCTTGGCGTCCCATTGGCATGGGAAGCTGTATACATCCGACCAGCGCATCACCTCATCCACCATGGCATAGCTGCCAGTCCTGACAGCCAAGTGCATGATAGAGCTTCCTACGCTGTTCTCAGCCCCACTTATGAAGTCGTGGAAGGACGGAGTGAGATCCAAGCCTTCACGCTGTGTCCTCTTTTGGACAAATGGGCGCAGGGCTGGGGATTCCAAGAGGCACTCTATGACGTGTTTGGCTGAGTCCTTGCAACCATTGCCAACCAGAAGCAACAGAAGATGATTGCCCGAGCTCCACATGTGAGCCAGTTGCTGCGAACTCTTGTGTCCCGCAGTCTGCAAGTCCTCATGCTGATGCTGAAGAATAGCATACAAGAACTGCAGCCACCAGCCCAACGCAAACACGATCTCAGCACCATACGGCTGCTCAATAGCCAGAGTTTTCAAACTTAGGGGCATGTCCTGGGGGCGGAGGAGGCGCAGAGAACACAGCTCTGGCTCCATCACCGCCAACGCCTCGCCAAGCAAGACCACAGTTTTGTCAGCGACCATGACGTGGTCACTGAGGTCTTGGACCTTGACGGTCAGCAACCAGCAGGAAGACTCACACATCGCCTCGATGGGAAGCTTCACCTGGAGTGTAGTTCGGCCCCGGTCAGCAGTTGGGCTTTCCGAGGGTACATCCTCAAGCCTAGCCTGCACAACATCACACTCCAAGATGTGGTTGCCAAGGCATGCTTTGATGGCCACACCCTCTGGAAGCTCAGTGCACCGCAGGGAGAAGGACACGATATGGACACGCTCCTCAGACTTGGGGACAGTCATAGCCAAGGGGAGGCCATCAAGCAAGCTCAACCGGCGCTCCCTAGGGATGTCGACCTTCATAGAGAAATGCATGTCTGCAGGCAGCCCAAGCCAGGCCAGCCATGAGCTGCGCTCAACATCCTTGAGCATCTGGACAGCTGCTGTGCCATTAACACCAGCGTCTGACCGAGAGGTGATGCACACGTCAACCAGCAGGCTACCTCGCAGAAAAGTAATGTCATGGACAATGTAATCAGGATTTGCAGCTTCAAACTGTTGCTTCAGCTTGAGCTTGGCATCAGGAGCCAGGTCATCAGGATCAGCATCGGGGAATCGAAGGTACACTGTGTGATACGTGGGCAGTGCAAGTGCTTCTCCGAAACTGCGCTTAACCTTTTCGACCAAGTCCTCAAACTCTTGATCGCTGAGTTCATCAAATGGCTTTTCAACATGGGCAGCCGTGCCAGAATCCTAGATCTTAGCCGTGGAGCTGATAGCCTCTCTACACCCGTAGGTGGAGTTGCCAGTGGTGGGGTAGACCGACTCCTTGACATCAGAGGGAGCCGTGCCAAACTCCTTGACCTTAGCGGAGGAGCTGCTAGACTCCTCACACCCAGAGGTGGAGTAGCCAGAGTCCTTACTGTCAGTGGTGGGGTAGACCGACTCCTTGACCTCAGCGATGGGATAGTACAGGTTTAGCTCATCGGCTGGCTTGTCAAGGAGGGCAGCTGTGTCAGCCTCATTGACCTTGGCGGAGGAGTTGCCTGCCTCCTCATGCTTAATGGTAGAGCAGCCAGGAGCCTCATTGACCTTGGCGGTGGATTTGCCAGCCTCCCTATTATTGATGGTAGAGCAGCCAGGAGCCTCATTAAACTTGGCGGTGGAGTTGCCAGCCTCTTCATTCTTAATGGTGGAGCAGCCAGCAGTCTCATTAACCTTGGCGGTGGAGTTGCGATGATCCTTGACCTCAGACTTGGTATAGTAGAGGTTCAGGAATTTAGAACGAGTCGACAGTTCACCAAACAATCTTACCAGTACCACGGCCACCATGGCTAGCACAAGGGGCAATGACTTGATATCTGCCGGGCTTCGGTGAACCATACAAGGCGCCAAGAGCACCCACACCAGAGCTATCATCAATCCACCTATGAAGCGCACGTTAACAAGGTAGTTAATAACCGCCGACAGGGTGCTGAAGCAAATAAAAGAGGCCACGCTGGCAGTTGGGACCGACCACCACTGCACAACTGCTGGGACAGATGCTGAATCACACATCAACCACAAGAAGAGGGTCGCAAGCCGAAACGCATAGCAAGCAAAGACTGCAGGCTCCATCCATCGCCAGCGGGCTGTGCAGATGATCCATATGAGGAAGACCATCGGCACAGGTGCACCTGGCTCCAACAGAATGCAACCGAATGGATTTTGACTCCAATCCTCCGATTGCAGCGCTCTGTATATGCTGGAGGCACAGGTCACGACGGCAGTGGCAAACCCGACAGTCATCCTCTCCTGGAAACGGAGCTTAACAAAGTGCTCCTCATGAGCACTATCAGCAAAGCCGAAGAAGCACTCCCTGAGGTGTGCAACCAGGCTGGTCTTCTTCGCCACCGTGCAGGTCATTGTGAGCGAAGAGTGGAAGATGTGTTTGTTGTCAGTATACGGTACTGCAGATTTTGCTCCAGGGTAGGGGGCCCAGATCTAAGGCTCTTACAAACGACAGCTCAGATGTGTGCTGAGGAAATGACAGCTCAGATGTGTGCTCTCACAAACGACAGCTCAGATGAGTGATGAGGGACAGAGAAGGGTTGATGATTCCGGTCCATTTTCCCTGTCCACAGCGACGAGAGCTACACAGAGAGAGTTTGGTTCAGCACTCTGGTATTGTCTTGTTCACTGACGAGATCACTCCAGATCCATGCCAAACAACTAGAGACGCCTTGCCTGCAGCACAGAACACACAGGGGGTTTGTTTTAACACTCCGGTACTATTGTCTTGTTCGTGCCCAGTTCATGCCCATGAGTTATGTACGGAAAGCACGAGAAGAAGACAACGCATACTGGCCTGGCGTGAGGAACGGGTCGCGACGGAACGGGAATTACGACTGTTCCGGTGAAACAAGGCAGAGAAGTTCTGCTCGGAAGTGCAGCAAACGCGGGTGGTAAGATAACTGAGCATGGTGAGGTATATACAGGTGGCGAGACAAATGCGAGCGATAGAGAAACATGCCGACTTTGCTACGAGAAGAAGCTTCGGATACGAGGAGAAGCTTCGGATCTTAGGGGAGTGGGGTAGTTGGGGCTGGGGTATTAGGGGAGTCGTCTAGCCAATTTGGCATCCCAAGCAGCAACCGCTCGCTGTGTCGGAAGAAAAGGCAAGAAAAGACCCTTAGACCAACAAGTCAGAGAGTCCTGTCGAGACAATCCTGGTGAGCAGCCTGAACGCTGCTATAGCATGAAATCATTCCAATCAAACAAACACGAGTGTCCTAGAGCCACGCCGCGAACTTGTTAACGAAGCACCCACCTAGCATGAATAAGCGTTGGAGGCGCGTCTGCTCTGCTGGGTCGGGGTGCTGTTCGGATTTTGGGAAGTGTCGAAGAAGGCCTCTAGAGGCAGGGGTAGGGGCCTGGGCGGTGGGGCCTGGGGTAGGTGGGAGGTGGTTTACAGCTTGTTTCCAACCAGTTGGAGGTCCGGTTAAGGATTGTGTTTCGGAGGGTTTAGACTCGACCTCTAACCGGACCCTCAACTGGTTGGAAACATTCCACCAGTTGAGCAGTCTTTTGCATCTGGCCAGGTCATCTCAAAATGGATCAACGTGTCAAATGCGCAGCGCAGCACTTCCTCGCTATCCAGACGCTGATTTCAGCGTTTATCCCGCTCCTTGCCGCTGCTGCCCGCTTCAAGAACATGAGGAGGAGGCAGCGGGAGGATGTCCTGGCTAGAGTTCGCGAGATCGAGAAGGTAAATCCCTTTGAGCCTGCTTCGAAGCTTGTCCTCGTCTGTGCCTACGAAGATTAAACGGCAGTATTGTAGCGGAAATTAACACCTTCAGAAAATAATCGCAGCCAACCGACCGAAAAAGAAAGAAAGGATGCGGCACTCCAAAGCAGCATGATTTTTAAGAGGCGCGCGCCAATTTCGTGACGTCACCAGATCTAATGCAACAACCGAATTTAACCGCCCCTCAACTTTCTTCAACGGCGGGGGGGGTGCGCCGTTGGACCAACCGGGGCAGTTGGTCTTTAACCGGACCTCAACTTTTTGTGTTTCCGACCAAACACCGGTTAGCGCCGAAAATAACGAATTTAACCGCCGCTCAACCGGACCTCCAACTGGTTGGAAACAAGCTGTTAACCCAAACCATAAACCCCTTCAACCCCAAAACTCTTTGCAGTACAGGGATAACGCGTACATCAGTACATCGGCGTGGCGTATCACGTGGAACTGCCAGCTGGACGGAGAAAGGCGCCAGCCTGTGGCAGGGCTAGGCGGGGAGATTCAAGGACTTTCGATTCCGACCTGCGACTAATTATGTCCAGTTGCGAGTTTTCTACGTATACCTATGGCGAACTGCCAGCTTGACGGAGCAAAGGCGCCAGCCTGTTGAAGGGCTAGGCGGGAGGGGCCCTGATGAAAACGCTTAACTGACGCCATGACTCGATGGATTCTCGAACTTTAGACCAGGTAAAGACAAACAAATCAGTCACAGGAACGAGACGGAAGACTTGCTGTTGAGGCGCGAGTTCAATTGTGTTGTCTGAATGCAACGCCGAAATGTGTTGACTGGTTGCTCATGCGCTTTTGCACCCATTTGATTGATCCGCGTCAGCTGTCTCAATTTTATCAACGTAGTGAGCCGTGGAGCAGGTCTAACGAACGATTGGAAGGATTATGGCAGATGATGATTCGGCAAATTTTCGGAATACCCACGGCTGGAAATAATTTTTCGCAACTCGGAATCGAAATTCGCCCAAGTCCTCGAATGGCCCTTCGACAGGAAGGATCATAGCAGATGATGGCTATGTCGAGCTGGCAGTTCCACGTAGGACGCCACGCCGATGTACTGATGTACGCGTTAAACCTGCTACTACTACTGCTAGTGCTATCCTAAACCATTCGCCTGAGAATGTCAGGCTGTCCCGGCTGTCCCCATACATGTCAGCTGGCTGAGGGTACCCGCGGGCCCGCGGGTACCTGCGTCATCTCCCTAATGACAAGTTATATACAGCGTCGCAAGCGACGCTAGAAATTGGCGGAGTGTGTTCGCAACGGAGCGACAGGTGGAAACGTAAGCGAGTTAGTAACGAGAGTTAGTAACGAACACAGGCAGGTGGCCATAGTAACGAGACCATTGGCTGACATGTCAAGCTTCATCTCGGGGGGGGCGGTCGGACAAACGGACATCCCTCATGTGTACAGTTGGCGGAGCTGCCGACACATGCCGAAGCTGAAAACTGAAATGCATTCCTACCTCCTTCGCGCTCTCGCAATCACCCTCAAGCAGCAAGCTGTCATGTCGCCAAATCTAACAGCCACAGCATTCGCGCTGCCCAATGAAAGTATACCGTAGTGGTGTAGTCTTCCTGGTGAGTCACCTGGATAGCTGGCTGTCCCAACCGGCAATGGGGGCTTGCCCATGGGGGGCGGGGGTAGCTCTGGGGAGAGTTGATAGTGTTGAAATCAGGCAACTGGTTTAAATGTGTAACAAACTGTAAGGAAGTGTAACGATAGCCCCCCGAATCTTCATTTTTCTTCCTGATGAGTCGTGGTCTCGTGGACTCACTGATAATACCCGGATTGTTGCGAGCCGCCCGACAGGGCCGACCCCAAATCAAAATAGCGCAGCCCATCTCTATAGAGTTGTGGAACTCACCGTCACATACCGTAATTGCAATTTTTGAGGTCCCGCTTAACAATTGAAAAACAAACTGTGCCATTCTTACTTACAGCAGAGACTAAGTAGCATCTACAGATATTCACATGATGACATGATGCATGCTGGATTTATGAAACGTGTTCTTTAGTGAAGTGATCTGTCCCCAAACACATTGCGTTGAAAGAAACAGGTCAACTCCCGATTCACTATAACTGGTTGAAATCAATGATAAAATTCTGGAACTCCATTGTGTGTCATTTTCCGGAGTATGTGCAGAGCACAGAGACGAGGGGAAGACGGTAAGGATAAGATCTTTACAGTTAGATAAGCATTCGATCAATGCGCTAGGAGTAAGTACTGGGATGCCGCGGTACCTCATGGTACCGGCATCAGTGTCCGTGCCATAGCTGGCAGCGGCACAGCAGTACAGTGCAGCAGGGAGGAGTCCTGTGCACTCTAAGTCACTCTAGATGAGCCGGTGAAACCCGGTGAATAACATCCCCCCCAATTCCTGGTATTCTTCATGTTGGAGAATTCCTGGAATTAGAGGAGTCTAAAGAAAACTAGAGGGACTTAAAATATTCATAGGCTGTAATGCTATGTAAGATAAAATTGAACTGACAGGTGTACTGACTTAAGAGGGCAGGCTGAAACGGCTACATGGAAAGGACAGGATAGGTCTAAGAATATCCTGCAGGACAGGGTCTCTGCTGAAGGCTGAACTAAATAGAAGAAAGCAGTCAATACAAGTGCAATCAATCAATATATAGGGAAAAGCTTGAACTTTGGATTTGTCAGGAAATCTAGCATGGTATCAGAGGGGCTACAGAGGCATGTGTCAAGATTAGTCAAGCTTGATCTTTCCAGTGCAGCCAATCTGCTGTCTGAATGCACAGAACTTGGACCTGGGCAGAGCTTTGGTGAGCATGTCAGCCATGTTGGCAGCAGTGGGGATCCAGTTGAGCTTGATGCCTTCTTTCTTGGATTGCTCTTTGAGGAAGTGGAATCTTGTTTCCATATGCTTGAGCCTGGAGGAGAGCTTCTCTTGGTTCCATGCACTGAGTGCAGCTTGGTTGTCACCATTAATGGTGAGTGCAGGGGGCATGGTACCTGTGGCAGAGAATTGCAGTTTCCTCAACCACATTCCTTCTTGGGCTGCAGAGGTAGCTGCCATGAACTCAGCTTCTGTGGTGGACAGGGCAGTGGCAGATGCTTGGATTTTGGATGCCCATGAGATGGCTCCCCCTTGGTTGAGGAATACATAGCCTGTTGTGGACTTCCTTGTGATAGGGCAGGCAGCATGGTCAGAGTCACAGTAGCCAGTGAGGAGTTTCTTGGAGTGGGTGTAGGTGATCCCATGGTCAGGTGTGTTGGACAGGTACTTGAGGATACCTGTGGCAGCTTCCATGTGGTCATGGAGGGGGTGAGCACTGTGCCTGGCCAATCTGTTGACAGCTTGTGCAATATCAGGTCTTGTGTTGACTGCCAGGTAGTTGAGGGATCCTACAATCTGGGCAAGGGGAAGACCAGATTCTGGTGTGTCCTTTTCAGGATAGGGGAGGGGAGCATCAGGCTGTAGTGGGATGGGGAACCTGGTGCTGTTGGGTTCAGGGAGCATGCTGTGTGCCTTGAGCAGGTCTTGAGTGAACCTGGATTGGCAGATGTGTAGGGTTCCAGCAGTTGCATCTCTGGTGATTTCATAGCCAACAAAGACAGATGGTTCTCCAAGATCTCTGGTCTTGTAGAGCTTCATGATCTTGTCTTTGTACTGCTGGAGGATGTTCTGGTCAAAAAATAGCAGGAGGAAGTCATCAACCCAGAGGAGGACCCAGGTGAGGGGTCTTGTTGTTGGCCCAGGGAGCAGGAAGAGGCCTTGGTCAACATCAACTTCTCTGAAGCCAAGGGCTGTCATGTCCTCTTTGACTTTTAGATACCATTGCCTTGATGCTTGCTTCAGACCATAGAGGCATTTCCACATGCGGCAAACCCTGTGGTCTCTTTCAAACCCTGGGGGTTGGGAACAATACAGTTCCTCTTCCACTACTCCATTGAGGAATACTGTGGAGACATCAAGTTGAGCAAGATGAGCTGAGGGGTCTGCAGCCATGGACAGGATGTACCTGATGGTGGCATGTTTGGCAACTGGTGCAAATACTTCATCATAGTCCATGCCAGGGCGTTGAGCATATCCTTTTGCTACTAGACGTGCTTTGTACCTTACTAACTGACCATCCACTGATTGCTTGATGTCAAAGACCCATCTAGTACCTATGGCTTTGGCTCCATGTGGGAGTTCTGCTAGAGTCCAGGTGTTCATTTCTGCTAGTGCTGCCAGTTCTGCATCCATGGCAGCCTTCCAATCTTTTGCTTGGGGGCTAGCCAGTGCTTCTCTTTCATCCTTGGGTATGATGATCTGGTCTGCAGCTAGGAAAGCTAGGTGGTTGGGTGCATGTCTTTCTCTGCCACTTCGGCGAGGTTGGGTGAGGGCAGTTTCTGGTGGACGGGTTGATGCCTGTTGCTGTGCTGGTGCAGGAGAGGTGATTGCATGTTCTGATGCATTGCGTTGTGGTGACATGAGGTTGGGGAGGTCACCTGCCTGGGACTGTGTGGGGTTGTGTTCATTTCCTTGTTCAACATCGTTGTTGGGGTGAGGTGCACTTTGCTGTGGGGCAATAGTACCTTGCTGGTGCACTGAACTGGGTAGGTAGCTATCATCTATTTCTTCTGGTGATCCCCATGCTCCCATGTTTGCCTTGTTTCTTTCACGCAGTGCATCAATGGCTTTGATTTCTGAGGGAGAATGGGATGGTGAGGGAGTGTCTTCATCTTCAGGTTCACCAGGGGAGTCTTCTTCATACATGCCTAAGATTTCAGCATCTGCATTGGGGAATCCATTCTTTCCTGCCAGGTTCTCAGACTCATTGAAGGTGATGTCTCTAGCATCATAGATCTTATGGTTGGAGTCTACAACTCTGCAAGCTTTTCTGATGTGGGAGTAGCCAATGAGTCTAGTGATTTTGGCTGATGGTGCAAACTTCCATGCTCTGGATTTGGGTGGTATGTGGACGTAGGCTGTGCACCCAATGGTTCTGAGGTGATCAATCTTAGGCTTGACTCCATGGAACAGTTCATAGGGGTTTTTGTCTGAGTCAGAAGTGGGGCTGAGGTTTCTTAGGATGCTAGCATTCTTCACCATGTCAGCCCAGTATCTGTTAGGAAATTTGGATGAGATGAGGAGGGCAGTGGCTCTGTCATGGAGAGTGCGGTTGAGTCGTTCTGCTCCTCCATTTGTGGCTGGATTGTTAGGTACTGTGAAGTTGAGGGTAATGCCTTTCTTTTTGCACCAGTTTTTAAACTGGTTGCAGATGTACTCTGATCCATTGTCACAGAAAATGGTGCCTATTTTGTTGTCTGTAAGGACTTCATACCGTTCCAGTTCATGCATGGTATCTTTGGGCACTGTGTGTTTGTTTTTGTGGAATGTGAATATGGAGTACTTTGAGTGGTCATCTAGGATGCCTTGGAAGTATATGTTCCCATTTAGGCTGGGTACTTTCATTTTTCCACTCATGTCAATGTGGATGATAGCCAAGGGTCTTTTTGCACGTGTGGATGATGTGGGATAAGGGTTCTTGTCCATTTTAGAGAGGATACACACTTCACAAGTTTGCTTTCTCATTTTGCTGCAGGCTGCAGTGGTGACATCTGTACCTGTGACCATGTGTTCAGAAATGAGCCTGATTAAACTGCTATAAGAAAGGTGACCCATTCTGTTGTGGAGAAGTTCTGCTGTTTGTTGGGTATTCCTGGAAATGGCGGCCATGACTATGTTCAGACATGTCCCATGGATAAGGGTATTGTCAGGGACAAGGGTGGGAGTGAGGTATAGATTCTTGTTCTTTGACCCAGTGATTATGACTTTGTCATTGATGGTTATGGTGCAGGCCTGAGAATCAAACTGAACTAACATAGAAGGGTTGGCTGTGATGGCTGCAGCCATTGACACGAGGTTAGGAGTGTTAGGGTCATCATTGAGGTGAACATTTCTGAGTTTGTGAATCTTTCCATTGTCTCCTCTAATCAGAGCATTGCCAGATCTGGTGATATGAGTGTATCCTGATGCAGTCTGTACTCTGATATGGGGGAATATGTCATGTATGTCATATAACAGGGATTCATTGCATGTCATGTGGGAGGTAGCTCCAGTGTCCATGATCCAGTTTTCTGCCATGCGGTTTGTGCGTGGGGAGGCATTAAGGGCATACGAAGGAGACAGAGGTGCAGTAGGGGTAGATGCAGGTTCTTCATATGCTGGCACATTGGATGCGGCTGATTCGGCTGCGACAGGGGAATGCTGTCGGGGTGTGGATCTGGTATTATATTTGGATCTAAGTGCTGCTAGGATGTCATCAGGATCGTTATGGAACTTGACCATTCGCCTGATAGGTTCTGAAAGGTGTGCAAGGATGTATTCGATCTAAAACTGAACTAGTTTGTGATCTCCAGGGGCAAAGTAGTAGTGGGATACCTTGAGTTCATCTTCCATAGATGCAAGCCAATCTTGGAAGAAGTGTTGGTGGAAGATGAAGGTCTGACGACGCTCAGGCTCAGCGGTTGCAGCAGACCGCATCGTGAGGCGACGTAGCAGTTGCAGAGATGATGCGGCAGAGATTGCGTTTGCAACGGGATGTAGAAGAGGAGCAGGAGACAGTCGGAGGTGGAAGCCAACTGGGGAGAGAGCTGGAGAGGTCAAGAGGCGGTGGAGAGACGGCTGAGATTGCGTAAGCAACGGGACGTGGGAGATGGGAAGGGGGTGGTGGGGGCGCAGTGGAGGTAGAGATTGTTGTCGGGGGGGGGCGTGGGGGGGGGGGTTTGCTGGACGACAGCTTGATGCTCAATGGAGCAGGATCAATCCGGATACGCGGATGATATACCGCACAAGAGTGGTGTCCCAGCGGGGAGGTTCTTGTCGGGTGGAGCTTTCTTCACTCCTTTCAATTGATTCACTCCGCGCGACAACAATCAAAATGCCCTTCAGCTCGGAATACCGTCGAGCAAGGACAATCTAAAGCGAAGGGACCGTAACCTGTCATTTTCCGGAGTATGTGCAGAGCACAGAGACGAGGGGAAGACGGTAAGGATAAGATCTTTACAGTTAGATAAGCATTCGATCAATGCGCTAGGAGAAAGTACTGGGATGCCGCGGTACCTCATGGTACCGGCATCAGTGTCCGTGCCATAGCTGGCAGCGGCACAGCAGTACAGTGCAGCAGGGAGGAGTCCTGTGCACTCTAAGTCACTCTAGGTGAGCCGGTGAAACCCGGTGAATAACATTGTGAAATTCTGAGATATTTACTCTGGTATGATGAGGGACGTTGCCCTTGCCGATCTCAATATGCCTAGATAACGCAAAGACTGTTGGATCAAGGATGTGTCTAATGACCTAGAGATGCTTTACTCCTTGCCTCCTTGAAAGATTCCCAGGATGAATCTCTGGTAACCAATTTGTATGAGGTGTGGGGCCTTTGAAACTTAAACCAGTTAACTGGAACAAAGTGGAGACGGTCCTACTCTCCAAGCATCTTTTATTTTGCTATTTCACCAAGTCATTATATATGCGCCCTAGAGATGAAGCTCAGGATCACAAGAAAGGAAGAATGCTGTGTACCAGACTTGGATGTACCATTCGTGGGAAACGTGAGATGCCCAATTATCTCATCCGATACCTGTTTAAATAGGTAGTGCTTAATATGTATAGATTTATAATTTCCTCCCACTACCTCAAGGTGGAAACTGGAGATGGAAACGTCCAATTGTTCCTTGGAAGGTTCGAGTATGTCACCTACGTGATTCTGGAACCGTTCAAGACGAACACCATGTGGCCTTTGAATGTACAAACGAAGCCTGACTGAATTCGAGAAGAAAGTAGCAGAACCTGACTGCCCAACCTGAGAGTTAATGACTCCTCTACATTACCTGTTGTGCAAACTAGATGTTGAAGGTCGAGCGAAGCCTCCTCTGTGCATTCATGTATGTATGAAGAGTTTGGACCAAATCTGTTTTGATAGTTTTGATTACCGGTAGTTTTTGTACTGTTTTTATCGTTCAGAAGAAGAGGAGGGGGGAAATGGAAGTGTGGCCACAACCTTTTTTTATAGCGGACCAAAATGGGGTCAAACGTAGCGATAGCTATAGATAACGGGGGTGGGGGTGGGGGATCCCTAGGCTATGCTTGAGTGGCTGCCTAGAAGCTACTGCTCGTAGCTGGAAAGGAAAGCTATGACGTCAGTGGCATCCATGTCATGAGCTGTAAGGAATTCTGTTCGAAACCAAAAGAGTATCCCAGAAAGCGAATTTCTTCATGAACAGAACGAAAACGGTGACCTAAAGGAGCTGCCCATAAGTTGCTACCTCCTGCCGGAAACCGAAAGAGGGTCCCAGAAAGCGTATTTCTCCATGAACAGAAACGAAAACGGTGACCCAAAGGAGCTGCCCATAAGTTGCTACCTCCTGCCGGAAACCGAAATGGTGCCTTAGAAAGCGTATTTCTCCATGATTCTCCATGATTGTTTGGAGGGAGGACCAGTAAGCTTCAGATGCATTGTCAGAGGCATCAATGTCATGAGCTGTAAAGAATTCTGCCCGGAACCGAAAGAGTGTCTCAAACTGGTCCCAGACAGCGAATTTCTGGATTCATGTTTAGAGGGCTGACCAGTAAGCTTCAGCCGCAACGTCATATGCATCCATGTCATGTGCTGTTGATACTTCTGTAGGGAATCAAATCAGACCGCGTATTTCTCCATGAATGTCTGGAGGGCGGACCAGTAAGCTTCAGCCGCAACGTCATATGCATCTATGTCAAGCGCTGTTGATACTTCTGCAGGGAATCCAATCAGACAGCGTATTTCTCCATGAATGTCTGGAGGGCTAACTAGTGTGTTTCAGCTGCAACGTCATTCGCATCCATGTGGCGAGCTGGTCGGAATTCTGTAAACATCGAATCAGACAGCGTATTGCTCTATGAGTGCCTGGAGGGCGGACCAGTAGGCCTTAGGAGCAACGTCATACGCGTCCATATGACGAGCTGTTGGGAATTCAGCACAAAAACGAATCAGACTGCGTATTTCTCCATGAATGCCTGAAGGGCGGACCAGTAGGCCTCAGGAGCAACGTCATAGGCGTCCATGTGGCGAGCTGTTGGGAATTCAGCACAAAAACGAATCAGACTGCGTATTTCTCCATGAATGCCTGGAGGGCGGACCAGTAGGCCTCAGGAGCAACGTCATACGCGTCCATGTGGCGAGCTGTTGGGAATTCAACCACGTCGACGGACTTGGCGTTCTTTGCTTCGGCCACCAACCTCCGCATCTGAGCTGGGGGAACCATCTCATCCTGGGGTATAGCATGGGGAGATGATGATGATGATGATGATGGTAGTGATGATGGTGATGATGATGGTGATGATGGTGATGATGATCAAGATGATGGTGATGATGATGATGATGATGATGGTAGTGATGATGGTGATGATGATGGTGATGATGGTGATGATGGTCATGATGATGGTGATGATGATGATGATGATGGTGATGATGATGGTGATGATGATGATGGTGATGATGATGATGATGATGGTGATGATAATGATGATGATGATGGTTATCGTGGTGTCGATGGCGGTGGTGATAATCATCTGAGCCGGGGGAACCATCTCATCCTGGGGTATAGCATGGGGAGATGATGATGATGATGATAGTGATGATGGTGACGATGATGGTGATGATGGTGATGATGATGGTGATGATGGTGATGATGGTGATGATGATGGTGATGATGATGATGATGATGATGGTGATGATGGTGATGATGATGATGATGGTGATGATGATGATGGTGATGGTGATGATGATGGTGATGATGGTGATGATGGTGATGATGATGATGGTTATTGTGGTGTTGATGGCGGTGGTGATAATCATCTGAGCCGGGGGAACCATCTCATCCTGGGGTCTAGCATGGGAAGATGATGATAGTGATTGTGCTGATGGTGGTGATGATGATGCTGATTGTGATGCTGATTGTGGAAGGCCACTGACATCCGCATCTGAACTAAGGGAATCATCTCATCCTGGGGTCTAGCATGAATATATGATGATGATGATGATGATGATGATGATGATGATCATAGTGATTGTGCTGATGGTGGTGATGATGATGCTGATTGTGATGCTGATTGTGGAAGGCCACTGACATCCGCATCTGAACTGGGGGAACCATCTCATCCTGGCATATAGCATGGGGAGATGATGATGATGATCATAGTGATTGTGGGGTTGGACTGATGGTGGTGAAGGTGATGATGATAGTGATGATGATTGAAGAAGGCCACCGATATCAGCATCTGAACTGGGGGAATCATCTCATCCTGGGGTCTAGCATGAATATATGATGATGATGATGATGATGATGATGATGATGATGATGATGATGATGATGTTGATGATGATGATGATGATGATCATAGTGATTGTGGTGATGGTGGTGATGATGATGATGATTGTGATGATGATTGTGGAAGGCTGCCGACATCAGCATCTGAACTGGGGGAAACATCTCATCCTGGGGTATAGCATGAATAGATGATGTTGATGATGATGACAGAGGTGATGATGATGGCGGTGACGGTGATGATGGCGGTGGTGATGATAATGATAAACTGGGGGAACCATCTCGTCCTATGGAATGGGAATGGCATGGGGAGAAAGGGTACATTTGAATAGACAGCAAAAACACAGCGAACAGTATCAATGAGCCTAACAAAGCAGAGTGATTACTGAGGTGCTCGTGTTGATAAACGTTGCCCAAGTTGTTTGCTGCACATGTGGTACCACACGTGCAGCAGACAACAGTCTAGCCGTGCCCCACTTGGGTTTAGGGTTTGGAAACCCTAAATCCTAAACCCAGCAGACAACAGTCTACCAGTGCCCCACGTGTCCCCAGTTTGAATGCAGAAAGCAAACGTACAGTTGCAACAAACGTGCAAGCAGCTGTACAACGCATACATACCGGTGTACAAGGTATATAAAGCGTACACACAGTTGCAACAAACGTGCAAGCAGCTGTACAGCGCATACATACCGGTGTACAAGGCATATAAAGCGTACACACAGTTGCAACAAACGTACAAGTAGATGTACAAAGTATACATACCGATGAACAATATATAGAAAGCGTACATACAGTTGCAGACAGCGTGCAAGTAGATGTACAACGCATACATACCAATGTACAATATATAGAAAGCGCACATACAGTTGCAGACACCGTGCAAATAGATGTACAACGCATACATGCCGTTGTACAATATATAGAAAGCGTACATACAGTTGAAAAAAATGTACACGTAGATGTACAAAGCATACATGCCGATGTACGATACACAGAAAGCGTACATATAATTGCAGCCAACGTAAAAGTAGAAGTACAAAGCATACATACCGATGTATACGATGAGATATATACACATACAAATAAGTAATACAAATACAAAGATACCGGCATACACAAATACAAATAAGTAATACAAATACAAAGATATAAAAATAAAATAATAAAATAAGTTATACAAATACAAAGATATATACAAATATTGAAATAAGTAATACAAATACAAAGATATATACAAATATAAATATTGAAATAAGTCATGCAAATACAAAGATATATACAAATACAAATAAGTAATACCAATAGATATTAAGCGTGCATACAGTTGCAACAAGCGTACCTGTCCTGATATGCACATAAGCAAAGGAACATTCGTGATCTGCTTGATCATTCGGATGTTGTGCCACTTGTTGGTCACCTGCGTGTGTGTGTGATGGTGTGTATGTGTGTGTATGGGTGGGTGGATGTGTGTGATGGTGTGTATGTGTGTGTATGTGTGTGTATGGGTGGGTGGATGTGAGGGTGGGTGGGTGGGTGGGTGGATGTGCATGTGTGTGTGTTGTCACTTGTTGGTCACCTGCGTGTGTGTGTGATGGTGTGTATGTGTGTGCATGTGTGTGTATGGGTGGGTGGATGTGAGGGTGGGTGGGTGGGTGGGTGGGGAGGGTGGATGTGCATGTGTGTGTGTGTTGTCACTTGTTGGTCACCTGCGTGTGTGTGATGGTGTGTATGTGTGCCTGTGCATGTATGGGTGGGGGGATGTGAGAGTGGGTGGGTGGGTGGGGTGGATGTGCATGTGTGTGTGTGTTGTCACTTGTTGGTCACCTGCGAGAGAGAGTGAGTGTTCCAGGTTGATGGGGGATCATGGTTAAGGGTTGATGGGGACCATGGTTAAGGGTTGATGGGGATCATGGTTAAGGGTTGATGGGGATCATGGTTAAGGGTTGATGGGGATCATGGTTAAGGGTTGATGGGGATCATGGTTAAGGGTTGATGGGGATCATGGTTAAGGGTTGATGGGGATCATGGTTAAGGGTTGATGAGGATCATGGTTAAGGGTTGATGGGGATCATGGTTAAGGCAGACATTCGCTTCGAGCCGCCCTAAAATCACGGGGGATCTCGGTTAAGAAAGTCATTGGTCCAGTGTTGATGGAGTCGATGGAGTTGACGGATCTGGACACGACTTTGAACAGCCTGCAGCCCCGAGCAGGCTCGATCTATTCTATCTAGCCCACCACTCCACATGTGTCCACAGCTTGACGGTGGCAAGGGGGAACGAAGTTCACAGTAATGGGAGTCATTTGTCTAGTGTTAATTGAGTCGATGGACATGGGCACAGCTTTCAACTGTCTGCAGACCTGAGCAGGCTTGATCTATCCCATCTAGCCCACCACTACTATGTGCACACGGCTTGACAGTGTCAAGGAGGAATTAAGTTCACAGTACAGGGAGTCCCTGGTTAAGCCTGCATGGTGTTCATGGAGTTGATGGATCTAGACACGACTTTAAAATGTCTGCAGCCCTGGGGAGGTGTGATCTTACCCATCTAGCCCACCACTCAAAAATATGCCCACGGCATGACGGTGTAAAGGGGGAGTTAAGTTCGTGGTGAGAAGACTTCTAAGACGGTGAGCAGCCAAATTGCTGGCTGAAGCTATGTAACCAAGTTCAAATTAAGTTTGCGGTCAAGGGAGTGGTTTGTTAAGCATTCATGGAGTTGATGGATCTGAGCACAACTTTCAACTGTCTGCAGACCTGGGGAGGTGTGATCTACCTCATCTAGCCCACCACTAAGATGTGCCTAGAGCTTGACGGTGGCAAGGGGGAATGAAGGTCACGGTTAAGAGAGTCATTGGTCCAATGTCAATTGAGTCGATGGACCTGGACACAAATTTCAACTACCTGGTGTAAATAGTAAAATAGCCCTGGTATGGTGGCTGATGGTGGCCAGCAGCTGTGGCGGCAGCACATGCATTTTCGACAGGCTACTCGCCACCCACCCCCCTCCATCCACCCCCACCCCCCCCACACACACTCCTCACACCTACCACACCCACATTACACCCAACAATTGAGTCGATGGACCTGGTCACCACTTTCATCTGTCTGCTTTAAATAGCCTTGGTATGGTGGCAATCCCCGTTCCGACGAATGTCTCAATGGTTGAGCTTCTAGAAAGACAAGAAGTTGCCGGGTTCAAATCCCCACGGGTGCGATTTAGTGTTAGCGGTCGCTGTCAACCGCCATGGTAGCTTTGTCCAGGTAAAGTAGCAGCCCGTTCCCTACCGCTGTAAGACGGGGCTCCCTTAATACTACTCCTCACCAGGCGTTATCATTACTTTTTTTTGTATGGTGGCTGATGGTATCCAGCCTAGAAGCTGCTCCTCGTAGCCAGCAGGTGAGCAAAACCCAATGCAACCTCGTGCACCTTCGAGCTGACACTATCTAAAGCCGATAATGCCAGCTTAATCGTAGTGACCAGCTCAGGGAGATGCTTAGAAGCTGCTCCTCGTAGCCAGCAGGTGAGCAAAACCCAAAGCAACCGAGTGCACCTTCAAGCTGACACTAGCGTCTTTCCCACGCTGAAGGACTGTATGCAGTTTATCAGTGTGGGAAAGCCGATCATGTCAGCTTACTCGTAGTGGCCAGCTCAGGGAGGTGCCTAGAAGCTGCTACCCATAGCCAACAGGTGAGCAAAACCCACTGCAACCTCGTGCATCTTCAAGCTGACACTATCTAAAGCCGATAATGCCAGCTTAATCGTAGTGACCAGCTCAGGGAGATGCTTAGAAGCTGCTACCCGTAGCCAATAGGTGAGCAAAACCCAAAGCAACCTCATGCACCTTCAAGCTGACACTAGCGTCTTTCCCACGCTGATGGACTGTATGCAGTTCATCAGTGTAGGACAGCCGATACTGTCAGCTTAATTGCAGTGGCCAGCTCAGGGAGGTGCCTAGAAGCTGCTTCTCGTAGCCAACAAGTGAACACAACCCAAAGCAACCGAGTGCACCTTCAAGCTGACACTAGCCGCTTTCCCACGGTGATGATCTCTATGCAGTTCATCAACGTAGGAAACCGATAATGCCAGCTTAAGCGTAGTGGCCAGCTCAGGGAGGTGCCTAGAAGCTGCTACTTGTAGTCTAAAGGCTTGGATTGGAGCGGTTGGCTAGATCTTGCCTCCTCTGGGATTGTGGATTGGAACTGGCAGGCCTCTCAACTTTCTGGTTACTTGGTTTGATTGGAGTGGTGGGCTACATCTTGTCTCCACTGGGCCTGTTGATTGGAACTGGCAGGCCTCTCAACTTGCTGGTTACTTGGTCCTGCTTTTATTTTGGCTAGGGTACGATAAGAGGCTGTGCAAAACGTGCACATCAAACCCCAAGTCAAACCCAGCTGGCTCACGAGCTACCAGCTTGTACGCCAGCTGGGGATCACCTATATTGTATCGTACCCTAGCCAAAAATAATAGGAGTACCAAGTAAAAAGAAAGTTGAGAGGCCTGCCACTTCCAATCAACATGCCCAGGGGAAGGCACGATCTAGCCCACCACTCCAATCCTCAAATGATATCATCATCAACCAAACCATCTTAACCAAGAGTAGAGAGGCCTGCCTCTATTGATCAACCCAACTGCCCAGGGGAGGCACGATATGGCCCACCAATCAACAGGCCCAAGGGACAGTACTTGCCAGATCAACAGAACTTGCAAAACAATTGAGAGGGCTGACAGTTCCAATCCACAGGCCCAGGGGACAGTACCTGCCAGATCAAACCAACCTACCAGAAAGTTGAGGGGCCTGCCACTTCCAATCAACAGTCCCAGGGGAGGCACAATCTAGCCCACCACTACAATCAAACCAACTTACCAGAAAGTTGAGAGGCCTGCCACTTCCAATCAACAGGCCCAGGGGAGGCACGATCTGGCCCACCACTCCAATCCTCAAATGATATCATCATCAACCAAACCATCTTAACCAAGAGTAGAGAGGCCTGCCTCTATTGATCAACCCAACTGCCCAGGGGAGGCACGATCTGGCCCACCAATCAACAGGCCCAGGGGACAGTACCTGCCAGATCAACACAGCTTGCAAAACAATTGAGAGGGCTGAGAGTTCCAATCCACAGGCCCAGGAGACAGTACCTGCCAGATTAAATCAACTTACCAGAAAGTTGAGGGGCCTGCCACTTCCAATCAACAGTCCCAGTGGAGGTGAGATCTAGCCCACTACTCCAATCAAGCCAAATTAGCAGAAAGTTGAGAGCCTGCCAGTTCCAATCAACAGGCCTCGTGGCGGCATGATCTGGCCCACCACTACAATCAAACCAACTTACCAAAAAATTGAGGGGCCTGCCACTTCCAATCAACAGGCCCAGGGGAGGCACGATCTGGCCCACCACTACAATCAAACCAACTTACCAAAAAGTTGAGGGGCCTGCCACTCCCAATCAACAGGCCCAGGGGAGGCACGATCTGGCCCACCATGTCCTCTACGGCTGTGAAGGTGTTCTCAAGGATTAGAGCTGCGATCTGTGAGAGGAGGAAAGGTTTCCGGTTTAGGGTTGAGTGGAGTGGGGTCAAGGGTTCTTGTTTAGGATTGAGAGAAGGAGGAAAGGGCTGTGGTTTAGGGTTGAGACAAGGAGGAATGGCTTCTGGTTTAGGGTTGAGTGGAGTGGAGGAAAGGCTTCTGGTTTAGGGTTGAGAGAAGGAGGAAAGGGTTATGGTTTAGGTTTGAGAGAAGATGAAAGGGTTATGGTTTAGGGCTAAGTGGAGTGGAGGAAGGGTTCTGGTTTAGGGCTGAGTGGAGTGGAAGAAAGGGTTCTGGTTTAGGGTTGAGAGAAGGAGGCAAGGGTTATAGTTTGGGGAGTGGAGTGGAGGAAAGGGTTATGGTTTTATCTAGGGCGCAGTGGAGGAAAGGGTTCTGGTTTTGGCTAAGGTGGAGTGGTGGAAAGGGGGCACTGCAGACTGACCTTGCATCCCCCTAGGGACAGCCCTAGCTTCTCTGTCAGCTCCTCAACATCTTAGGGCTGACCAGCTATGTGCCTAACAGCTTAGTGCCTGCCAACTTAGCCAACGTAATTAACAATCTGAGAATAGTCATTGTCTAAAAATCTGAGAGAAGTCCTTGTAGGCAACGTAATTAAAAATGTGAGAAAAGTCCTTTCTAAAAGTACCAACAGCTAAATGCTGATAAGCTAAGAGCTGACCAACCGAGTGCTGACCATCCTCAGGAGCGTCCAAGCATATTTGCTTTATTGCCACAACCAGGTAATGTACGTGTCAACAGCACCGCATAGGGTAAATTTAATCACATTTGTTGAATGGCCACAGCCAGGGTATGTATGTATGCATGTGTGTGTATGCACTGGATACACACCTAGTCTTAGCACGCTGCGGTCAAGTGAATGGCCACAGCTCCGAGGGAACGTCCAAATATAACAATTTTGTCAGCAATGACGTCCAAATACATCACTCTTGTCGGCATTGATGTCCTTCCTCTAAAGCAGATGATTTTAAGGTGGCCGCCTACCTTACCTCATCCTTTCACTCACAATACCATTACCAGTGTATGCATGTATATGTGTGCACTGAACACACACCTTGTCTTGGCACGCTGTGGTGAAGTGAATGGCCACAGCACCTCCAAGGGAACATCCAAAGATAACAATCTTATCTGGGTTGATGTCTTTCCTCTGAATCAGATGATCCAAGGTCGCCGCCTACTGTACCTCATCCTTTCACTTACAATAACATAGCCAGTGCATGCATGTATGTATGTGTGTGAACTGAACACAAACCTTGTCTTGGCACGCAGCAGGCAAGTGAATGGCCACAGCACCTCCTAGGGGGCGTCCAAAGATGAATTTTATTTGGTTTAGGGGACACATCAAGGGTGGGTGGGAGGTAGAAGTGGAGTGTGTGTGTGTGTGGTGGTAATGGTGAGGGGGGGATGCATTGATCACACACCTTGTCTTGGCACGCAGCGGTCAAGTGAATGGCCACAGCACCTCCAAGGGAACGACGAAAGATAACAATCTTATCTGGGTTGATGTCCTTCCGCTGTATCAGATGATTCAAGGTGGCTGCCTACTATAACTCATCCTTTCACTTACATTACCATTACCAATGTAGGCATGTGTGTATGCACTGAACACATACCTTGTCTTGGCAGGCTGCGGGCAAGTGAATGGCCACAGCACCTCCTAGTGAGCGTCCAAAGATGAATTTTATTTGGTTTAGGGGACACATTCAGAGTGGGTGGGAGGTCGAAGTGGAGTGTATGTGAGTGTGTGTGTGGTGGTGGTGGTGGTGGTGGTGGGGGGGGGATGCATTGATCTCGCACCTTGTCTTGGCACGCTGCGGTCAAGTGAATGGCCACAGCACCTCCGAGGGAACGACCAAAGATAACAATCTTATCTGGGTTGATGTCTTTCCTCTGAATCAGATGATTCAATGTTGCCTTGGCATCTTTCTGGAGGCCCTGCTCATTAGGGCGGCCCTCACTGAAACCATAGCCTCGGTAGCTGCACACATGACACAAGGGCATCAGGCGGCTAGTGAGCATGCTGAGTGATGGCTTTAGTGGCTTTAGTGGTGGTGGTGGTGGTGGTGGTGGTGGTAGTGATAGTGGTGGTGGTAGTGGTAGCTACACACAAGACACAAAGGCACCATGCTGCTAGTGAGGGTGCTGACGTAATGGTGGTGGTGGTGGTGGTAGTGATAGTGGTGGTGTTAGTGGTAGCTACACACAGGACACAAAGGCACCATGCTGCTAGTGAGGATGCTGACGTTATGGTGGTGGTGACAGTGATAGTGATGTGGTAGTGAGGTGGTAGCTGCACACAAGACGAAAGGGTATCACATAAGAATAATGCGACTGACCTTACAGCAAACACTGGGCAGCCTAGTCTTCGCAGCATAAGGCGCAAGAAGGGGAGGCGGAAAGACATGTTCCCAGCATTTTCCTGAACAAGGGAGCGGGATCATGATAGTTTGTTGTATTATTTTTTTGCTTGTTTGTTTGCTTGTTTGTTTTATTATTTGTTTGCTTGTTTGTTTTATTGTTTTTTTTGCTTGTTTTTTGTATTAGTTGTTTGCTTGTTTGTTTGTTTGATGTATTGTTTGTTTGTTAGTTAGTTAGTTAGTTTGTTGCATTGTATGTTTACTTGTTTGTTTTATTATTTGTTGCGTTTTTTTGCTTGTTTGTTTTATTATTTGTTAGCTTATTTGTTTTATTATTTGTTTGCTTGTTTGTTTTATTATTTGCTTGTTTGTTGTATTGTTTGTTAGTTTTTTGTATTGTATGTTTGCTTTTTTTATTATTTGTTTGCGTTTTTTTATTATTTGTTTGCTTTTTTTATTTTTATTAATTGCATGCTTCTTTGTTAGCTTGATTGTTTTCCCACTTACCTAACCAAATACAGAGTCCCCCACGTACCTACCCAACCAACTACCTACATACCCACTTACCAACCTAACCAATTCTCCTCCACCCCCCTCCCACCCACATACACAAGCCCAAACCAGCATCCCTGTTGTTATCACATGGGCCCGTCTTGCACACCTGCAGCACAATCACAGGGGCAGGACTCTGCTTCATGTCCTCCCATGTCAACTAGAACATACCTGCTCACACACCTGCATACCCGCCTACACATTCCAACAGCCACACCGCTGTAATTGCATGGACACTGTCTTACACTCCTGCAGCACAATCACAGGGGCAGGACTTTGCTTCATGTCCTCCCGTCTCAACTGGAACATACCTACCTACCCACCTGCATACCCGCCTACACATTCCAACAGCCACACCACTGTAATCGCATGGACCCTGTCTAACACACATGTAGCATCATAACGACCAGACTCTGCTTCATGTCCTCCCGTGTCAACTGGAACATACCTACCTACCCACCTGCATACCCGCCTACACATTCTAACAGCCACACCACTGTAATCGCATGGACCCTGTCTAACACACATGTAGCATCATGACGACCAGACTCTGCTTCATGTCCTCCCGTGTCAACTGGAACATACCTACCTACCCACCTGCATAACCACCGACACCTTCCCACACCCACACCGTTGTAATCGCATGGACACTGTCTTACACACCGGGAAAAACACAATGCCAGTACTCTGCTTCAAGTTCTCCCGTGCCTAATAGGACCTAACCACCTGCATACCCACATACACCTTCCCACACCCACACCGTTGAAATCGCAGGGACCCTGTCTTACACACCCGCAGCAAAAACGCCCTAGCAGGACTTTGCTTAATGCACTCCCGTGTCAACTGGAACATACCAACGTAACCACCTACATACCCACCTACATACGCACACTGTTGAAGTCGCATGGACCCTGTCTTACACACCTGGGATAACAACCATGGCAAGACTTTGCTTAATGTATTACAGTGTCTACTGGGACCTACCCACCTATCTACTCACGTACCTACCCGCCTGCCTACACACCAACCTACCTAATCAACTACTTACTTCCCTACCTACCTACCTACCTACCCAACCAACTCCGTACTGACCCTCCTACCTCGCCAACTACCCACCTACACAAGCCCAAACCTACATCCCCGTAGAAGTCGCATGGACCCTGTCTTCCACACCTGGGACAAGTCCTGTGCAGCGTCGCAAGCGACGCGGAAAATTGGCGGAGTGTGATGGCAACGGAACGAAAGGTGGCATCGATGGAGCTGACCGAAGCGAGTTGGTAACGCGACCGTTGGATGACATGTCAGGCTTCAAGTTTTTTTTCTTTTTCGGTCGGACAGACGGACAAATGGGTAAACATGGGGGCTCCTGCCCCCTTGAAGAGGGGGCTCCGCCAAAAAACAGAGTGACAGGACTCTTCTTTGTACTTGAGTGTCCACAGGGACAGCGTGAGAAGCCCTGTGTTACCCACCTGGAAAAACATAATGACAGGTATTTGCCTCATTTACCTTAAAGTAATGATGACGCCTGGTGGGGCGTGGTATTAAGGGAACCCGTCGTATGCGAACGGTCTACCACCTCGACTGGACTAGCTACCATCGCGGTTGACAACGACCTGCAACGCTCAGGATGACCATAGGGAGAATCGAACCCCCGACCCTGCTTCGTTTAAGCGATCTGGTGTACCACTAGACCAATTGATTCACTGGAACGGGCTTTCATTTACTATAGTGTCCACAGGGACAGCGTGAGAAGCTTGTACAAATGACGACCATGCATTCACTTTAAATCCTTTAATTTCATACAAAACAATCAACTGGGCCCTTTCTTGAACACCTGGAAAGACATAATGACAGGACTCTGCTTCATGTACTCTAGTGTCCACAGGGACAGCGTGAGAAGCTTGTACAAATGACGAAGGTGTGTTCACTTTGAATAATCTAATTTCATATACAACAATTAACTGGGCCCTTTCTTGAACACCTGGAAAAACATAATGACAGGACTCTGCTTCATGTACTCTAGTGTCCACAGGGACAGCGTGAGAAGCTTGTACAAATGACGAAGGTGTGTTCACTTTGAATAATCTAATTTCATATACAACAATTAACTGGGCCCTTCCTTGAACACCTGGAAAAACATAATGACAGGACTCTGCTTCATGTACTCTAGTGTCCACAGGGACAGCGCGAGAAATATAAGTATATAATAAAATTATTATATAAAATATAAATATATAATATAAGCTTGTACAAATGACGAAGGTGTGTTCACTTTGAATCCTTTAATTTCATACATAACAATTGACTGGGCCCCGTCTTACACACCTGGAAAAACACAATGACAGGACTCTGCTTCATGTACTCTAGTGTCCACAGGGACAACGTGAGAAGCTTTTACAAATGACAACGGTGTGTTCACTTTGAATCCTTTAATTTCATACATAACAATTGACAAGGCCCCGTCTTACACACCTGGAAAAACACAATGACAGGACTCTGCTTCATGTACTCAAGTGTCCACAGGGACAGCGTGAGAAGCTTATACAAATGACAACGGTGTGTTCACTTTGAATACTTTAATTTCATACAAAACTGGGCCCTGTCTTACAAACCTGGAAAAACACAATGACAGGTCTTTGCTTGATATACTCGGGTGTCCACTGGGCCAACGTGAGAAGCCAAGCGTGAATCTTTACTCCATCCTCCGTTACAAGCCCCACGTCCTGCACGCAGGCAGTGAATGGTTAGGGGTGAGTGGTTAGTGGGTGGGTGGGGAGAGAGAGCAAGAGAGCAAGAGAGTGAGAGAGCGAGAGCGAGAGAGCGCGTGCGCGCGAGAGAGAGAGAGGCACCATCCTCTGTTAGTGGTGAGAGGAGAGGGGGAGAGGAAGCGTGAGGGGGAGAGCGAGAGCGAGAGGGAGAGGGAGAGGGAGAAGCCAAGTGTGCATCTTGACACCATCCTCCGTTACAAGCCCCACGTCCTGCACGTAGGCAGTGAGTGGTGAGAGGTTAGGGGGAGAGGGAGACAGAGCGTGAGGGGGAGAGGGAGCGTGACAAGCCATGCGTGAAGTTTGACAGCATCCTCTGTTGTTACAAGCCCTACGTCCTGCAGCAGCAGCAGTGAGTGGTGAGTGGTGAGTGGGGTGAGATCCCCCCCCCCCCCCCCCCCCCACTAGATCTTAGTTGGATGGCTTACTGTACTTTCTCTATAACAGGGTTGACTAAATGACTTATTCCTAATGTCATTTTTAGTGATTTTGATTACTGTGTGGCTGGACCGCAATTAAATTGTGTAACACCGTTTGCCAGAGAGGGAGAGAGACAGAGAGAGATAGAGAGAGAAAGAGAGAGAAAGAGAAGAGGAGCGAGAGGAGGAGCAAGAGGAGCGAGAGCGCGCGCACGAGAGAGAGAGAGAGAGAGAGAGAGAGAGAGAGAGAGAGAGAGAGAGAGAAAGAGAAGGAAGAGAGGAGGAGAGAGAGAGAGAGAGAGAGGAGCGAGCAAGCGAGAGCGAGAGCGAGACGGTAGTATGCCCCCTTCCTCCTCCTCCCCCTATCTCCTCCCCTCCACCTCCCCCTATCTCCCACCCACCTCCAGCGTGTGCCACCTAGGGCCAACTAGAGGTCTAGAGCCACCTAGATCGAATCCCCTTATCCCCCCCCATCCCCCTCCAGCAGCAGCTTGGCTACTAGCCAAAAGGGTATAGATAGAAGTGATCAGCTTAATGACACACCTAGTATAGCAAATGTTATGTGATACAAGGGCAAGTCCCTAACTAGATGACTTATTGTATTTGATTTATTAAAGTTGTTTTCTGGCTGGCTGGCTAATTATTTCTTGGCTCTAAATTAAGATGATTTTTACTGTGCGGCTGGACCGCAATATAATTGTGTAACACCGTTAACCAGAGAGGGGGGGGCGAGAAGAGAGAGAGAGAGAGAGAGAGAGAGAGAGAGAGAGAAGAGGTTGACTCACCTCATACAACATGCCATACTTTTCAGGGGAGATCCAATAGTCTGGAGGCACTCCAGGTATACAAGGGACGTACAGCTACATGGAAGGGTTGGTTGGGTTGGTTGGGTTGGTTTAACTACATCCCAGGTATACGAGGGATGTACAGCTACATGGAAGGGTTGGTTGGATTGGTTGGTTGGGTTGGGTTGGTTGGGTTGGTTGAACTACACTCCAGGTAATATCGAGGGACGTACAGCTACATGGAAGGGTGTGTAGTGTATGTGTGTGTAAGTGTATGTTGTATGTGTGTGTGAGTGTGTGTATGTGTGTAAGTGTATGTATGTGTGTGTGAGTGTGTGTATGTGTGTAAGTGTATGTATGTGAGTGTGGTGAGTGTGTGGTATGTGTGTAGTGTATGTATGTGTGTGTGAGTGTGTGTATGTGTGTAAGTGTATGTATGTGGTGTGTGAGTGTGTGTATGTGTGTAAGTGTATGGTATGTGTGTGTGGTGTGTGTTGTGTAAGTGTATTATGTGGTGTGTGAGTGTGTGTATGTGTGTAAGTGTATGTGTATGTGTGTGTGAGTGTGTGTATGTGTGTAAGTGTATGTATGTGTGTTGAGTGTGTGTATGTGTGTAAGCATGTATGTGTGTGTGAGTGTGTGTATGTGTGTAAGTGTATGTATGTGTGTGTGAGTGTGTGTAATGTGTTGTGTAGTGTTGTGTATGTGTGTGTGAGTGTGTGTATGTTGTGTAAAGTGTATGTATGTGTGTGTGAGTGTGTGTATGTGTGTAAATGTGTAATGTGTGTGTGTGTGTGTATGTGTGTGTGTGTGTGTATTGTGGTAAGTGTGTATGTGAGTGTGTCTGAGTGTGTGAGTAAGTATGTATGTGTGTAAAGTAAAAGTATGTGTGTGTGTGAGTGTGTGTATGTGTGTAAGTGTAATGTATGTGTGTGTGAGTGTGTGTATGTGTGTAAGTGTATGCATCAGTGTGTGTATGTGTGTGTGAGTAAGTGTAGTGTGTGTATGTGTTGTGAGTGTGTGTGAATGTGTGTGTGAGTGTGTGTGATGTGTGTGGTAAGTGTATGTATGTGTGTGTGAGTGTGTGTGTGTGTGTTATGTATGTGTTGTGTGTGTGTGTGTGGGGTAAAAATGGGGGGGGGGTTGTGTGTGTATGTGTGTGTGAGTGTGTGAATGTTGTGGTGTGTAATGTATGTGTGTTGTGGTGTGTGTATGTGTGTGTGTATGAGTGTGTTGTGTGTGTGTATATGTGTGTGAGTGTGTGAATGTGTGTGTGAGTGTGTGTATGTGTGTAAGTGTATGTAAAGTGTGTCATGTTGTGTAAGTGTTGATATTGTGGTGTGAGTGTGTGTATGTGTGTAAGTGTAATGTATGTGTGTGTGAGTGTGTATGTGTGTAAGTGTATGTATGTGTGTGTGAGTGTGTGTATGTGTGTAAGTGTATGCATGTGTGTGTGAGTGTGTGTATGTGTGTAAGTGTGTGTATGTGTGTGTGAGTGTGTGCATGTGTGTAAGTGTATGTATGTGTGTGTGAGTGTGTGTATGTGTGTAAGTGTATGTATGTGTGTGTGAGTGTGTCTGAGTGTGTGAGTGTGTGTATGTGTGTGTGAGTGTGTGCGTATGTGTGTAAGTGTATTGTTATGTGTTGGTGAGTTGGCTGTGGTATGGTGTGTTCAAGTGTATGTATGTGTGTGTGAGTGTGTGTAATGTGTGTGTCGATGTGTGTGTAAGTGTATGTATGTGTGTGTATGTGGTGTAAGTGTGTGAGTGTGTATGTGTGTAAGTGTATGTATGTGTGTGTGAGTGTGTGCATGTGTGTAAGTGTATGTAATGTGGCGTGTGTGAGTGTGTGTATGTGTGTAAGTGTGTGTGAGTGTGTATGTGTATGTTGGTTGTGGTGTGTGTGTGAGTGTGTGATCATGTGTGTAAGTTGTATGTATTGTGGTAGAGTGTGTGTATGTGTGTAGTGTAAATGTATGTGTGTGTGTGTGTGAGTGTGTGTATTTGTATGTATGTGTGTGTGAGTGGTGTGTATCCTGTGTGGAGTGTGTGTGTTGTGTGTGAGTGTGTGTATGTGTGTGTGTAATGTAGTATGCATGTGTGTGAGTTGTTCAATGTGTGTGTGTGTAATGTATGTGTGTGAGCTGTGTGTGTGTATGTGTGTGTGAGTGTGTGTAAATGTGTAATGTATTATGTGTGAGTGTGTGATGTGTGTATTGTCCAGTGAATTGTGTGTGTGAGTGTGGTCAAGTGTATGTATTGTGTGTGAGTGTGTTATGTGTGTAGTGTATGTATGTTGGTGTGAGTGTGGTATCGACAAGGTGTAAGTGTATGTATGTTGTGTGTGAGTGTGTGTATGTTGTGTATGTATGTGTGTGTGATAAGTGTGTGTATGTGTAAGTGTGTGTATGTAGTGTGAAGTGTTGCATTTTGTGTATTATGTGTGTGAGGTGTGTAAAAATGTGTGTGTAAGTGTACTGTGTTGGTGATGTGTGTAAAGTGTATGTATGTGTTGTGAGTGTGGTTTTGATTGTGTGCTTATGCAATGGACCTATTAAGTGTGGTACCTTGTAACTTCATGCTGTGCGCGTTTGGAATGAGTGTAACAAATTTGTACACGGAAGTTAACAATTTTTCAAATTTCTATGTTGTGTGTGAGTGGTCCGGTGTGTTAAGAGTGTAAATTATGTGTGTAAGTGTATGGTCATGCGGCTCCTGTGTGTGATGCTTGTCGAGTGTATGTTGGCACGTGAAGAAGAGTGAATACATGAGCGACTGAGTGTGTTGTGTGGTGTGGTCGTGTGTGTAACGAGTTATTCGGAACTCCTGTGTGTGTATGTAGTACGTGTGTGTTCCAACGGAGTGTGAGTATGACGAAATGTATGATATGTGTAAGATGTCTAAAGCGCGCTGCCTGTGTGTAAAGTGTAAGTGTGTGTATGTATGTGTGTTGAATTAACCTGTCCGGATGTGTGCAGACAAAATCCAAGCATTCCCCAGAGCAGTAACTACAAAGTCTGCACTGGAGTAAGTAATAGCAAAGCACGGTGACCTATAGCTAGACTCCGCTATACCTATTCGTCCTTAACTTCACGTTCCTGTGAGATAACGGTCTACACATGTGAATGTGTGTGTTGGTTAAGCGTGATTTCCTAAGTGTGCCTAAGTTGATTTTGAATGTAAATGAGAGCGCGTGAGTTGTGTTTGTGTGTACAGTGTATGTCTGTGTGTGTGCAGTGTGTGTATGTGTGTTGTAAGTGGGTAATGTCAAATTCTGGTGACGTGTGTGTAAGCTAGTAACCTGTAGATATCCTTGTGACTGCGATGATGTGTGCGAGACATAAGCTCAGGTGCAGGTCATTCGTGCGCGAGTGATAAGTCGATATATGATAAATGTGGAGCTGACTAGAGGGCAAGATGCGTGGAGTGAAAAATGTTGTATAGTTTTTGTTTGTAAGGTGCAAAATAATAAGTAATAATGAGTAGTGTGAAGTGTCCGACTAATGTGTGTAAAAGTGTGATGACTGTTTAGTGTGAGTGCTTGATGCAGTGTCCGGCTATTAACGCCTTAAAAGGAGTTCTAACTTAACTTCACGTGCGTGATCGTGTAGTGAGTGTGAGTTTATGTGATGGAACAACGTTCTTGACAACGAAATGTGTTAACAATTTCAATTCAAATTTTACAAGCTGTGTCAGTGTGGTGTAATGTGTGTAGACTGTAATGTAAATGTGTGCCGTGAAGTGTGTGTATGTGTGTAAGTGTATGTAATGTGTGTGTGAATGTCGCTTTGTAATGTGGTAAGTGTAATGTATGATGTCGGCTTCGGTGTGAATACTTCCAGGTGCAAACAATCCAAGGCATTCGGCCCAGAGAGCAATACATACAAGAGCATTTTGGAGTAAATGCAGCAAGCACCGACTAGAGCTAGCTCCGGCTACGCTATGGTCCTTAACTTCACTCCTGTGTAGTGTAGAAACATAGTAGAAACTGTATTTAAGCTGACTGAGTGAATGTTGTGTAAGAACAATGTGCAAGGTGTTGCATAGATAGATGCGTGTCTAAGTGCTATCGTGTTGGGTGTGGGATGATGTCCTGAAGTGCTATGTATGTGTTGTGCAGATGTGATGTAATTGTGTGTAAGGTGTATAGTATGTGTGTATGACTGCTGTGTAAAACTGTGTCGTAAGTGTCGTAATGCGTGTTCTGATGTGTGCTGTATGTGTCTGAGTTGTGAAAGTGGTAATTATGTGTGTGTGAGTGTTGTGTATGTGTGGAGTGTATGTATGTGTGTGTGGAGTGTGTGCAAATGTGTGTAAGTTGTATGTATGTGTGTGTAAGTGTGTGCATTGTGTGTGCAGTGTGTGTATGTTGTGTGATGAGTGTGTGTAATGGTGTGTAAAGTGTATGTATGTGTGTGTGGAGTTGTGTGCATGTGTGAAAGTGTAATGTAAATGTGTGTGTGAGGTTGTGTGTGGTATGTGTGTAAAGTGTATGTAATAGTGTGGTGTGAAAGTGTGTGATGTGTGTGTGAGTGTGGTGTATGTGTGTAAGTGTATGTATGTGTGTGTGAGTGTGTCTGAGTGTTGTGAGTGTAAATGTATGTTGTGTAAGTAAAAAGTAATGTGTGTTGTGAGTGTGTATGGTGTGGTAATGTGTTTGTATGTGTGTGTGAGTGTGTGTATGTGTGTAAGTGAGCATGTGTGTGTGAGTGTGGTGTATGTGTGTCGTGAGTGTGTGTAATGTGTGTAAGGCTGTATGTATGTTGTGTGAGTGTTTGTATGTGTGTGAAGTGTAATGTATGTGTGTGTGAGTGTCGTGTTTGATGTGTAAGTGTATGTATGTGTGTGTGAGTGGTGTGTATGGTTAAGTGTGTGTATGTGTTGTGGTGGAGTGTGTGTATGTGTGTGAGTGTGTGAAATGTGTGGTGTGGTGGGTGTGTGTATGTGTGTAAGTGTATGTATGTGTGTGAGTGTGTGCATGTGGTGTAAGTGTATGGTAGTGTTGTGAGTGTGTGTATAGTTGAAGTGTATGTATGTGTGTGTGAGTGGTGTGTATGTGTGTAAGTGTATGTATGTGTGTGTGAGTGTGTGTATGTGTGTAAGTGTATGTATGTGTGTGTGAGTGTGTGTATGTGTGTAAGTGTATGTATGTGTGTGTGAGTGTGTGCATGTGTGTAAGTGTTAGTGGTATGTGTTGTGTGGGAGTGTGTGTAATGTGTGTAAAGTGTGATGTATGTGGTGTGAAGTGTGTGCATGTTGTAAGTGTAGGTATGTGTGTGTGAGTGGTGTGTGTAATGTGGTGTAAGTGTATGGTATGTGTGTGTTGAGTGTGGTGTAATGTGTGTAAGTGTATGTAGTGTCGTGTGTGAGTGTGTGTATGCCGTGTATGTGTATGTATGTGTGTGTGAGTGTGTGTATGTGGTGTAAAGTGTATGTATGTGTGTTGTGAAGTGTGTGTATGTGTGTAAGTGTAGTATAGTTGTGTGTGAGTGTGTGTATGTGTGTGAGTGTGTGAATGTGTGTGTGAGTGTGTGCGTGTGTGTAAGTGTATGTATGTGTGTGTGAGTGTGTGTATGTGTGTAAGTGTATTGTATGTGTGTGTGATGTGTGTATGTGGTGTAAGTGTATGTAATTGTGGTGTGTGAAGTGGTGTGCATCGTGTGGTAAGTGTATGTATGTGTGTGTGATGTGTGTGTATGTTGTAAGTGTATGTAATGTGTGTGTGAGTGTGTGTATGTGTGTAAGTGTATGTATGTGTTTGTGAGTGTTGTGTATGTGTGTAAGTGTCATGTAATGTTGTGGAGTGTGTGTTATGTTGTGTAAGTGTATGTATGGGTGTGGCTGAGTGTGGTAAGTGTGTGAAGTGTATGTATGTGTGGTGGTGAGTGTGTGGTAATGTGTGTTAAGTGTATGTATGTGTGGTGTTGAAGTGTGTGTATGTGTGTGTAATGTGTATGTATGTGTGTGTTGAGTGTGTGTATGTGTGTGAAGTGTAATTGTATGTGTGTGTGAGTGTGTCTGAGTGTGTGAGTGTATGTATGTGGTGTAAGTATAAAAGTAATGTGTGTGTGAGTGTTGTATGTGTTGTAAATGTAATGTAATGTGTGTGTGAGTGTGTGTATGTGTGTGGTGAGTGTGTGTATGTGTGTAAGTTGTATGTATGTGGTGTGTGAGTGTGGTCTGAAGTGTGGGTGAGTGTATGTT